>BMAW01066129.1:300220-325533 GCA_019974015.1 Nephila pilipes
ATGCATTGGTTCCTTTGTTAATCACCTTTAGGTGATAAGCTCGTTCCAACGCTTTTTCCAAATCTTTTTTTTTTTTCCAAATTTTTTTTCCAGCAAGAAATCTTTGTTGCGAGTATAGTCGATAAACAGTCTTGAATCATCGCGACTGTTGCTGTTCTGTTCCATCGAAAGCACTGCGGCACCCACTTGAAAAAACTTTTTCACTTACTTCAAAAACCTTTTCCCAGCGGTCATCAACTGGAATTTTTTTTTATTTTCTTGCATCTGGCAGCATTGCCTATAGAAGAATGTGCCAATTCACGAACTCGCATGTACTTCTAACAAATGCTTAAAACAGTGTGGGAATTCTAATGCTATGGGTGTCATTGAAGACGATTTATGATGGGATATTGATGAGGATGCGGAAATCGATTCGCTAGGCACAGAATGGGAACCATGTGACGAGTTGTCAACAACGAAAGTGAGAATATACTTAGAAGCTTCAGCTGATGAATGTGAGGATTTTAAATACATTGGTGAGTGTTTTATTAGCCACCTCAGGGGCTATTGTCTTAGGTTTGGCGTACCAGATCACTTTTCAATTTTAAATAATTTCTTTTTTACATTTAGCTTAAATGTATTCAATTTTATAATGTATCGTTTGCTTTAATTTTTCTTACATGTTCCAAATATACTATTCAATCTGATAATTAGCTACCCAAGGAGCTATTGTTTTCGGTGGATCATTTTTGACGTGCTAGATCACTTTTCAATTTTTTATCGTTTGCTTCAATTTTAATTACATTTAGCTCAAATATATTCAATTTAATAATTTATCATTTGCTTTAATTTTAATTACATTTATACTCCGTTTCACCTTAACTTGGCAGCCCTGGGAAAGGTAGAAAATGTATCAATCCGCTTGAAAGATAGTTCCATATTGTTTCGGAATTTAAAAAAAAAAAAAAAAAAAATTGATGGAACTTTGTTTAAAAATGTCATATATTACAAAACTAGTGATTTTAAGGATATATTTCTAGTTAATAGTATGTTTAAACCGTTTATTTTTTAATCCTAAGCGAATGAATCTAGTCGAAACAGTGACGTAATGGATTTCCAGTTTGGCAGGAAACCAGTTTTCAAGATAACATTTCTGGTGAGTTTTCTACGCTTCCACGCCAATTATACGCTAATAGCTTTGCATCTTTGCAATCGTTCATACTTACAATTCTTATCTCTCGTGCTATTTTCTTCGTTTTTGTTTGACATTCTAAATATGACTGAAGAAGGAATTTCACTAATCACTCTGTATACAACATCAAAGCGAGGAAAATCAATCCGAAGTGAAGTCCGGAGAAACATATCGAATGGTTATTCTTGACTTCGATCAGAAAATCCTCAAGAATCTGTCAATCATATCGGTAAAAATGTTTCTCAACTAACTAGTGTTTCGAAACGAATAATTTTTCATTTGAAAAAAGGAAAGATGTTAAATTTCTTAAGTTCTCTCGGAAAAAAAGACCCGGTTCCGTAAGTAAGCTTAGAATGCCGATAAAATATGATGACTTCACAATGTCATGCATTTGACAAAAAATTCATTGAGCTTTTTTTTTTTTTTTTTTTTTTTTTTGTAGAAATGAGATTCCTACGTTAGGCAAAGTTCTGAAAGAATTGAACGATGATACCGATATTTTTTCGAGAACCATACGCCTGACTACCTTGTATAGGATATTGAAATATAATATGGGATTTCTTTTGGGAAATGGAAAAGATAGGTTATGCTTCTTAAAAGACAAGGCATCATTTTATGGTGCAGAAATTATTTGAGAAGAATTAGAGAATTAAAGAAAGAAAATGCTTCAATATACTGGATGAGACTTGAGTGGTTGAAGGACATTCTCAAAGCCGTGTGTGGCAAAACACAGAAATTAAAAGAAATTAGCAATTACGAAGTCTCTTCTTCTAAATTAACAGTGGGTTTGATTGCACCAAAATGCAAAGGAAGATGTTGTCTCTATTATTTATATGAGGTTGGTTTGGTTTATTAAACCATCTTATATATTTTATCTATTTGAAATGTGATAAGCGAATTCTACTAATGATTCAGAAAGCTTATTTGGAGATAAGCTTGGCAATGGATTGGATGAAGATATAAAATATGATAGAAATTTTTGTTTTATTAATGGGTGTTATAAATGAGCTAATAGAATTAATCATGCGTACTTATAATTAAAAATAATATTTTTTTTTGTGCTCATTTTTCTTTTCTCGCCAAATTCGGTTGCTGGTATCTGTGTGACGACAGGAGTTGTTGGAGATTCGCTGGACTGGTTGCTTTTACTTGATTGGTTGTGAAGGAGAGCAGGAGGATTGGGTGGGGAACCAATGTGAAGCTTGCTTCTGCTGGAGTTAGTATTGATAATATATTAGAAGTTGGAAGGTGGTGAGAGTACTATATGCTATTGGCTGTCCTGGAGTATGGCTTAAGTTAGATAAGAGAGGGAGGTGGGAAGGGCATGCTCGGTAATGGGGTTTTAAAAATTTAAGATAATCTAGATATGATGAAGAGTAAAATTATAATTAAAGCTAATCTGTTTATGCAATTAATTATGGGGGTTCGTAGGAATCAAGAAGAATGATTCTTGGCCTCTTTGTTTTATTATTGGGATGGTAAATTTCTAGGTTTTTCATATTTGGATTATTGTTATTTTGAAGGGTTGTAAAAAAGTTTTTTGAGATGGTTTGAATGTGTTTACGGAAGGTATTTATTTTTAGAGCTTTGCGGATATCTGAATTTTTCATGTACCATCTTGCTTTAGCTATCATCCTGAGGGTTGTGTTTTGGAGAGTTCCGAGAATTGTAATGTTACTTTTGCTAGAAAAACCTCAAACCGGGCATGCATAAGTTATAACTGGGCGTGTAGAGAAGTCTTTTATTTTCTAAAGTTATTTCAGAATTCCGTCCAATTAGGGGGAAAAGTTTTCTAGTTTAGTTACGGAATTTTTCGCGTTAGTGTAGTAGGTGTTGTCGGAAAGTGAGTTTTTTTAATCCAAAATTATACCTAGGTATTTTGTAGACTCAGACCAGGGAATTTAAGTGTCGTAGAGTGTGGATGGTGGTGGGAGGGTTTTCTTTCTTGTGAAAATAACAGCTGCAGAATTTTCAACATTTATTTTGATCTTCCATATGTTGAAGTATTTTTCAAGGCGCTTGAGGTGGAGGTTAAGTGCTTTAGTAACTGTGTTTGGATTTTTGTACTTTGCAAGCACAGCAGTGTCATCAACATATAGATTGATACTTGTTGGAGAGTAATTTAGGATATTGTTGATAAAAACATTGAAAAGGATTGGACCAAGTAAAGAACCCTGATCTCAGAAGTGTTAGATAGGGAGGTTCCAACTTTGACCTGGAAAGTTCTCTCTTTTGTATATGAATAAATGAGTTTGATTGAGGGGTGTGGAAAGTTGTTTGTAATTAATTTGTAGATAAGGCCGTCAATCAATACTCTGTCAAAAGCTTTTTTTATATCTAGGAATACGACACCTGTTAATTGACGTTTTACCCCCTTCTCTCAGTGCAACTCGAGTTTCTATGACAACTACCAGTGTTACCAAGTTAAGGTGAAATAGAGTAATGCTTAAATATATTCAATTTAATAATTTGTCGTTTGCTTGAATTTTAATTACATTTAATTTAAATATATTCAATTTAATAATGTACCGTTTGCTTCAGTTTTAATTACATGTAGCAGATATAATATTCAATTTAATAATTTTTTTTCTCTCTCTTTTTAATTTTTATATCGGAAAAGTTTATTATTGTCCATTTCTTGATATTTCATCGCTTACATATTTAATTGAGTAATTTAATAACTATATATAAAAGCAGAGCACCTTGGGTGGCTAAATCTGTTCTTTACAAAAATTAGCATTGAGTTTATTATTATTATTATATTATGGTTTTAATTTATCCAAATTTCAATCTTTTTTTTTCTTATTAATTTATTATATTTGTCTATAAGACGACACCTGATTTTGGAAGCTTTTTTAAGATTCAACAATCGTCGTATCTGGGGAAATATGTGATACATATGTTTTTTCTTTAAGAGAAAAAAAATATATATAACTTCACGATCAAAGATGTAACTCACAAGTTTTCTTTCACATGATACATGGATATTAGAATATTTGTATTTATATGTTTCAATTAATTCAATGAATTTTAGTCTGTATCTTAACAAATTACAACATCCTAAAAAAACATCGTGTATTTTTACTTATATCTTCGAATCATGGCAAATTATTCTAAGTGATCAAAAGTGACAAATTTGATCAAGAAGTGATCAAAAGTTTTCCATCAAGTACTGAAAAAAATAGGATCTTCTACATAAGAGCGACCTTCAAAAACGCGTCATGAATCCCTCGATGGTAAAGTGATATTCCTATGTTACCTACTTCCCTTACCCTTAGATACGTCGTCAAAATAATGATGCACATCAGCTATAAAGTCTCATGAACTATTTTTACCGTAATTATATAAAAGAAATCGCATGAAAAACTCGAATTATCCACAACCCCTCCTCATTGTTTAAATGCAGAATACTAGGAATCGGGGCAATTTAAAATTATGTATTCTATTTATTTAAATGATTTTATAATAGTTTTAATGACCTCTTTCAAATAAGGAGAATTAAAATTGAGAACTGAATTCGTCTGATAATAAAATTCATCTGCGGAAAATGTACCAGAGATGAGGAACGAAGCCATCCCTCGAATTCAATTACCTTTCCCTTCAAAAACAGAGTTTACTGGATCAGCCGAGATTAGTTCAGTATAGAAATATAAATTTAAATTAACTTGGAAGAAAAATCAGCTCAGTGTAAAATAATCATACGACTTGGAACAATTTTTGAATATAGTAACGCTATCTTTGGAACAGAAATCTTCTAATCTTTGGAACTATCTTCGAAAAATTACAGGATTCGATTTCTTTCATTTGTTAGATTTTATTCCATTATTATATGTGCAAGAACCCGAAAATTTTGGAATAAAATCTGTTTAAGCATAAAAGGCCAAAAGAGTGAGATGCATAGGGGCAAAAGACTTTATGACATCCATGAGAGAGAACATGTTTATCCATAATAATTTGACATAACCTTATCTTCTGGGGCCGCGATAGCCTAGTGGTCAAGGCCGTGGACTAGCGGCCGGCGGTTATCGTTCAGTCGCGGGTTCGATCCTTGGCCGCCAAAGACCCGCCGTGTAGCCGGGCGTGATGCACGTTAAATCTGTTCGGGGCCCAAAGTCCTCCCGTTGGCGTGGTGTGGATGTTAGGAGAGGGGGGTGCCAGCTCAGGTGTCGTCCTCGTCACTTGACCGTGGTTCAAAATTACGAGGTCCGTCGCCAATAGCCCTTGTGTTGCTTCTAGTGCGACGTTAATATAAACTAAACTAAACTAAACTAAACTAAACTAAACCTTTTCTTCTATGTTATGTACACTTTTCATTGTGTTTTAAAAATGCAATCTGTGATTTTGAAAGAGTATATATAAGCTAAAAGAATAAAAAACCAAATACCAATGAAGTTTTATTACAATTCATTTGGTCCATTAACAAACAAATACACTATAAATTCATCCTAACATGTCAAATTACTCAACACAGACAAATGAAATGAGATAAAGTAATACATACTTAGGACGTCAAAACAAATAATCATTTGAATCATGACTGTGGCTCCTTCAATCTCTTTCACGTACTGTAATTGCTTAAAATCTCAATAAAATAAACTTGAATTTCGTTTAAATTTGTAATCAGATTCCAGACAGTTATTAATTTTAAATTTATGAATTATTCATTCCTAACTAAAAATGCATATTTATAATGCTGGATTATGAAATCAAAGAAAAATATTGACAATTCACATTTATCTGTTCATGGAAAAGAATATTTGGTACTTTTCCATTTCGCTCGCGGAAATCTCGTCTAGCAGACTTTTTTTGCGACAACACACAGTAAAAATGTTTATGCGCCATTGAATTGGCGTCGGTTGAATCATTTTTGGCGAGTTTTACGCCTGCGCCGGTGAAATGGAAAAGTATCGAATATCTTTAGAAATTATGCAAACGCGTTCTTGTAGTGTGTAATAAAAATGACATGCATAATATATTAATTTATCTGGCCTTATTACTCATTTTTTTAAAGAAATGTTCATAGATTGTAAATATATTTCTCTTTTTATCTTTGCCATTTTGAATCCACAAGGTTATAAAATATTTTTGTCAATTTAAATTTATTTTATAAAAATTCCATTAAAATTAAGGAGAAGATATAAATTTTTGATTTTAGAAAATGAATATATATATATATATATATATATATATATATATATTAGTTTCAATAAAATTTTAAACTAATTAATTTGAATATTTTAAAAATACAAATTAATCAATTAGTTTCGAAGTTTCAGAGAGGATTAAGATAATTAGATATGTTTGAGGATTTTCTACATCCATCTACACAGAAAAAAAGATATTTACAAAGAAAATTTCTAATTCAAATCAGAAAAAAATTAATCTAATAGATTTTTTTTCGAATTCATTGTAAAAATATATTTTAATCTATTATGATATTGATGGATAAATATATGATTGCTTTGGATTTGTATTCATTTATTTAATAAAAGTTTTATGTCTATGGGTTAAACATATCGAAGAAATGAATGAAAAATAATTACATCTATTTATGTAAATAACAGATTTGTAATAATAAAATAAATTACTATTCAATAAGAAAAGTTAGAATTTCTAAGGTTAATTGTTGTGCATTTTACACATTATCTAATCTATTTTAGCTTAAGTTCCATGTAATTAACTTTACCACTGGTTTGAAACGATGGTTGGACAAAAATGGAAAGTTCATTTTATTTTTGTTTAGCGATGTAATGAAAAAAAGTTCTAAGATGTTGAAATGAAAACATATTATTTTCACACTTCATTCGACTGTTTCTAAATATTTTAAAGAATAAATAACCCAACAAAGAAAAAGCTATTTACAAATTTCCTACAGAAAGCAAAAAAATAAACACACTTCCAAAATACATTTAAATACATTTAGCATAAAACATAACTTCGTACGATATCCTCTAAAATGAATATTGGAAAAATATACTCAGAAAGGAACGCTATAAAAAGGATATGGAGAACGTTGTAGCACACAAAAAAAAGTTTCGAGTTCAAATCTTTTTTTTTTTTTTTACAAGAGACGTATTAACTAGTTCCATCACAAATTAATCTAGATACATAATGGAAACAATTTTCTTTTGTGATCGGTAGAAT
This sequence comes from Nephila pilipes, assembly GCA_019974015.1. Classification (NCBI taxonomy): domain Eukaryota; kingdom Metazoa; phylum Arthropoda; class Arachnida; order Araneae; family Nephilidae; genus Nephila; species Nephila pilipes. Next base: position 307,536 of record BMAW01066129.1, read on the forward strand.
ATCTTGCGTTTAACTGAGAATGAGCAGACGATATGCAAACTGTAAATTTTCTTAATATAGCATCCATATAAATATGTATATTATAATTTTGAGAATATCGTCTGACTGTTTTATTTCGTTTGATTGTTTCATATGAATGCTGTTCCTTAAACTTGTGGACAGAAGCCTTGTATTTGATTAATATTTATTTATAGTTCGCATTAATAAATGTAACACACATTTCACAACAGAATGCAAAGTTTGCAACATATTTCAATGAAGAACAATATAAAAGATTGTAGTAACTTAAGTCTTAGTCAGATTAAAAAACACTAACACATACATTTTTCATTAAATATGCAAGTTTATCCTCCAGCAACAATAAATTGTACATCTTTCCGTTGAAACATTTAGCATGCGATTGTTATATTTTTATGTAACCATACGATTTTTACAGTGTATATTTGAATACAAGAACAACACTTCATTTTATTTTTGATTTTTCAGAAGGCATTCTTCACAAATTTATCCATCTTCTTCCTAATATGACTAGAAAAAAAAAAATCGCGATGATTAAAAAGAAAAAAAAAAAAAAAAAAAAAAAAAAAAAAGAACGAAAGTATCCGCATGAAATTTTCACACAAGAATGATGAAATTTCATATTAAACTCAAGTTTTTGTATTCTAATGTCTTTAAAAAAAATCCTGGATTGGAGAAGTATAATGATCACTTTTATTTCCTTACGCTATTTTCGATCAAATTCAGTCTCATGAAACTGAGAATAGTCCATTTTTTGTTGTTGAATGATTGAAAATGTTCGTCGCTTCTCTTATCGCAACACATTTTAAGATTATAAATGTAAACATAAATTGAATTTTTAATACAAGTAGCAGAGAAAATAATTATTGAAATTCATGTAAATATTCTTTAAGTGCTGACATAAAGTGAAAGTGCAAACATCTGGTGATTTCAAACGAAATATGAAGATCATCTCAAAAGTAAAAGCATGTCTGATTTTTCTCATTTGTGTAGATGATGTATTTTATTCCAGCAAATGTGATTTTTTGATTTCTGTGGAATTATAATAGTTGGATTTCCTTTTTGATATACTTTCAACTGTATCGTCAAAAATATACTTCTTTTAAATTATAAGATACTAATTAAATAAAGTTTTTTTTTTACATACGTATAAAAAATGCCAAATCTTATCATCTACGGTTTAAATCCTAAAAAATGATAAGTTAAAATTCACTGTGCTGTAGTAGACAACCCTATTCAGTCCAATATGTGGGTCAAAAGCTGGAGATAAATCCTACAAGTTTAATCATTTGCATCACAAAAACAATATTCCACATGCATACATAGTTAAAGGAAAATGACTAAGTTCGTATATGAACCCTCTTCCTTAAAATTTTCACACTGCATCTCCTTTATCTTTTCGACTTATTGCGAGACGAAAACATTTTCCATATGGAAGGCTTCTTCTCAGATTCCTGATTGTGGGACTTTGGTCTTTCGTCCACCAAGCCTGTTGTTTCGCTGTCTCGGTGTTTCATTGAGGAGTTCTTCCAAGTTTTTACCTCTTCATCCGCATCATCTTCTTCAGAATCATCAATTGTGTCATGGGTAGGGCTGGAGTGACCAGAATCCCTGTCCTCTATACTGATCTTCAGAAGATCCAGAACATTCTGTTCCGGCTTTTCGATGTTCGAGTCTCCTGGTAAGCCTGGCAGCTTATGATCATTCTTGTGGGTTTCTGGTTTGTAGTCTTCAGGTTCGAAGATATCAGGGTTGTCCAAGAAAGCCTGGGCTAGATTTCTGCTGATCTGCTTTCTTATTGTCTTCTTCATCGACAAATGACGCTCAAGGTGTCTCATGTCGCGTTCGGTCAAAGTCTTGCTGGTGTATGTGTTGTAATTACCGTTTCGATTGTTGCTTTTACGAGACTCCTCCTTCGATTTAACATTCTCTTTTCCAAGATCAAAGGCGTTCTTTTTTGGGGAGCTGGAACTTTTGTTGACGATGTCGTGTTTTTCATAGTAATCCGCTGGTGGTTCTTTGGTTTTCTTCTTGCTTCTTGGAGATTTGTCATACTGGCATAAATCTTGGGTGTCGCTGGTGGATTTCTTCCGTGATGATGTGTTAGAGAAAATGCTTCTGATGTGAGGGATGCTTCGCTCCATGACTGATTCAGAAATAAATCTAAAAAAAAAATTAGAAAAGTTTAAGAGTTTGATATATACATTTAATATTTACACAACATGTATAGTTGTATTAATATATTATTGTAACTAATATATAACGATATTTTAAATGTATTAAATAATAATTCAATAAAATAATTTATTTAAACAAATTAAATTCATTGGGAAGTGAAAAATAGCTGATTTAAGATTGATCAACTTTACATCTGCAAGAAAACTTTAAAGTAAAAGAATATTCCCATAAATAAAGCAAATACACATATTTATTCGTATTACACGCTTATACACTATAATATACTTTTAATTAGATAAAACTTTAAAAAAAAATTAGTAATTTTTTTTATGAAGATCCAAATTTATTACATCTGGTTAATGGATATTAAATAATGAAGTAATTTCAAATCGTTCCATCTAATTATAATTAAATAATTCCATTTAACCGATATTAGTATCGCAATCTATAATATGTAATGCATTGTATTGAATAAAAATAATTTCTGCTTAAAACCGTTATGAAAATCAGGAACAAATGTATAAACGAAAATAAAGAAATAATGTTAAATACAGTTGCTGATGTTCTTTTTCTATACCACAAGATCAACAATTATATTTATATCTATTATTTCATAACAAACAAATAAAATTCTTACTCCCATATTTCATAAGCAAAAAAATTGTTGCTAAATGAAAGGAATAAAGTATCTTACTTTGAATGTCCTTTTAATTAAGAAAGAACATTCCCAGTAACACACACTCGGTTAATTATTTACGTGGAATCTGACCGTTTTTCTCCTATTTGTTTAGCATCTTCTTGAAGGTCAGATGAAAACAGGACATGTAGTTAATAAGCTTATAATCGTTCAATAAAGAGTAAAATTCAGAGTGTTCAAGGTACTCCTAATTAAATTAAACCATTCCAACAAAGGCGAGATTTAAAAAAAAATCATTCATTGCTAATTAGTTTTCTAGAGGGAAAAAAGAGGCAAAAGAAAAAATATTGTAACAGCCCTGATAAATAGATAATGGATATGTCAGAGCAGACGATATCAATTTCAAAAGAAGGCCTCTCAAAGCAATGCCGTAAGGTTTCTTAGGTTTTTTCAACATATCATGGGAGCTTTAAGTCTGACACATGAAAATGTCATTAATATTTTTAAGGTTATGTTTACTACGAGAGTTTTGCAATTTTTTTTTTTCTGGTGATGTAAAATTAAAAAAAGTCGAATAATTACATCTGTGGTCTCCAAACTTCGTTGACTCATTGGACTTTTCGAACTATTAGGTTTTTTCGCGGAACTTTTTATATGTCTTAGGAAAAATATATCTTAAATTTATAAAAATAAAGTGAATCAGTATGTTATGGGAACTATATGCATAAACAATTAAAGGAAAAAAGTATTGTATTTTATATTAAGAAATTTAACACATAAAATTAGTGTAATTTACGCATTAATGGCATTAACAAGTGTTCCAGGTGTTACCTACTTTTGCATTATATTTGGTGAAATGGGTGTGCTTGCATTTTTTTTACTCAAACTGTCGTAATCAAGCGATATTGATGTTATCTGTAGATGTATTTAATTTGGTTCTATCTTTTGCTTTTGCTGCCTATTATGTTCAAAAAGATTTATCATGGAGCACACAATGGTTGCTCGCCTATAGATATAATCGCGATCATACAAACTCCGCAGAGAATGTCGATCTATTTTGCATACATATGCACTGAAAATAGAAAATCAGGAGCTACTTTAGCAGGTACGTTACTGCTGACGTCGTGTTACTGACATCGGCAGCCCACACATGAAGCTTCTGATTAATGTCAAAGATTATTAGTTACTCGCAGTAAACAATATTCAACTAGTGAGAGTGTATTTTAATTTACTTTTTCGATTTTTATTTTGACTAGAGGAACACTGAGGTTTCAAGGAACGTCATTTGATTACCTCTGGATTGCATTACCACTGATGTCTGGTTGATACTCTGTTTAGCGCAAGGGCGCTGGAAAATTATTGTAGTGTCTTCGTATTTCGGATTTAGTTCCTAAGGAGCTTTTGGAGCTACATAGGATCAAGGATTCGAATCCGATTGCTCCGATAGGACAAGTAATAAATTAATACAGTCAATGTTTGATCAGACAATGTTAGGCAAGTTTTCAACATAGAGAGTAAAACAAGGAATGAACTCAAAATAATAACTCGAATAAAAACAAATCTGTTATCATCATTGTAGAGTTCTCTATTTATTTGACTGTACAATTTTGTGATACTCTAAATGAGCTTAATAATAGCTGGAGAGCAATAATAGGCGTAACAAATATAAACATTAAAAAAAAACAACTCTTGCATGTTTCAATGAACAACTAATTTAAAATTAGGTATGCATGTGTACATTGTCTCAAGAATAACTAAATACCAGAGAAAATATTGGTTAGTTATTTGTCTCTACACTTGCTGATAATGCACGCATTTGCTTACAGTGAAATGAATTTAAAGAAATCATTATCCTCACTAGAGAGATTTACCATATACTTCAGTTTGTATTCAGTGAAAATTTTCGTCTGGTTATGACGTTTTGAGTCAATGAACTGCTATCCGAAATTTTTTGTGATACTGACTTTTTTTTTATCAGGAAATCTTTATTTATTCATTGTTTTCTTGGATTTGGAATGATATTATATATGTGTATTTCTTGGTATTCAAGCGAACAGAGTTCTTCAGATTTTGTTGGAATTTAAAGGCGCGTTCTACGTTTGGATCAATGCTGGGAATAATAATCTTCCAGATTTGCACCAAGTTTAAGTTCTCAGAATAGTTAACTGATGAATTTCTGCCCCATCCTCTTTATTTGATCCTCTGGTATCAAATGAATTTATGTATCATTTTAAAATAAGATGTGATTTTTAAAGGACTGTGGTAAACTGAGCAGCTGTACTAAATCGTGTCAGTAGCGGGGCCCGCCCCCCCCCCCTTTTGAAAGAAAAAAAAATATATATTAATTCCCTTTTAGCCGACTAAATTAGGAATTATAAGCAAAACATTTGTAGAAACTCTGCTATCTTATCATCTAATTATTTTCCTTTTTTTAATTATTAAAAAATTTACTCGGCTGAAATATGCATAAAATGCAATGCCATGCATCGCGACTCGGTTGTTAAGACTCTTGCGTCGCACCAACCGTTTCATAAAATACGGCACAAATAGCAGAGACTCGTGCAGGTGATATAGTGTGTGCAGTGAGGTAGGGTATCTAAGGGGGATGGATGTGTAGAAATCTACGCCAGGCTAAAACAAAGATGATTAGTGTAGTTTTATTACAAAGAGACTATTTTTTTACACTGCTGGCCATTAAAATTGCAAATACAAAAAAGGAAGGAAAGCAAATACAAAAAAGATACGTACTTATTGTACGTAAATAGTGTGGCGTGAAGACAAAATGGTTAAATGTGCAAGCAATTTGGGGGTTTATAGAAGTGCGAAATTAATAGAAACAGCTGCCACCTTGGTAACTAAAAAAAACCTTGTCTGGTTATGCATGGAGTAGAACTGGGCTTGGATGACAGAAATGAGCAACTCATTCCATGCTGCTTCAAGTCTATGCCCCATTTCAACCATATTCACCGGAGAGGGGTGACAGGCCAGTCTCTCAGAAACCCATGACCAGATGTTATCAATGGGTAACAGATCTGGAGACCGCACAGGTCAGGGCAATAATAGAATACTCTGTGTATCGAGGAAGATCAGGACACGATTTACAAATGTGGTTTTGCGTAATCTTGTTGGAAGATGGTATTTGGCAGGCCTCGAAGATAAGGCACAACCACTGGGCGTAAGGTATAGAAATGTATCGAACTGTGTTCAAATTATCGTCGATACGAACTAGAGGTGTGCGTCTTGCGTACCCAATGGCTGCCCAAACTATTCCAAGAGGTGCAGACCCCCTATGCCGATATCGGATTCAAGCAAGCGACGAGGGTCTTCTCAGAGCCTCCAGACACATATACGGCCATCAGAATACTGCACGCAGAACCGAGATTCGTCTGAAAAGACGACATTGTGCCACTCCTGTATCCAGCTTTGTCGTTCGCCTCACCATAGTCGCCGCCTCTCTCTATGCTGCATTATGAAGGGAAGTCGAAGTAATTGTCACCGTGCTGCTGCAAATGTCGTCGCACATTACGAGTGGATACTAGAAGTGCTGCAAACATGCCCATTTCCTGACTAATGGTCCGTAAAGTGATTGTACGGTTTTGCAGGGTCGACTTCATAATATGTCTGTCCTCTCTAGCGTTAGTCAAGTGAGGAAGTGGAGATTCTGCATGCCATTCAGTATGACCCTCAGCAACACATTGATTCTATATTTGCATGACAGTAGCTTGATTTCGACCAGTGCGACGGTCAATATCACGGAATGATAATCCACACTTCGATAGGCAATGATCCTGCCTCTATCGAATTCCGAAACTTGATGGTAAGCATTTATTCTTATTCGAGGCAAACACGATATTCTGAGCAAATTCCGACCTTACAAAGCGCTTTCCGAATGAGAAATTTCCAGCACAATTTTTCTTTTGTGCAGTGTTTCAGATGTCGTTTCTCCCTCCTGCGTCGTCTAAATGCACAGATAACCTCTTCTTCCTTTCATGTGATTTTGACTACATTCCTTCCCGGTGTTGCAATTTTAATGGCTAACAGTGTGTATAAATATATGAATCTGAGAAACTTATTTTACATTGTACATTTTTTTCCTTATATAATATAATTTATTAAATTGCTTTGAGTACCTAATTGTATATTATTTGGCGCAAGAAATCTACAAAATTAATTTTTATATTTTCTTTGCATATTTTGTTGTATAACGGGGTATAAAACAAGGCTTTGAGTAAATTCACTGATCAGATTTTGGTAAATAATCACTGATCAATTTTGATTCCTCGAAATATTTCTAATGGTTAAAAATGTGCTTAGTATTATTCTTTTAATATTATTATTAATCAAAATTTGAAAAAAAATTACACACTAGTATCAAAACTAAGCCACAGTAAAGTTGATATAAATTGCCAACGTTTTCGTCTCACAGCCTAAATTCACTCAGAATGCTTCTAAAAGTTACCATTCTGTTGCTAAATTTTAAAAATTTTGTGTGTGTCGATCCTTGTCCCCACTTTAGATTCCTGGAGACCTTCGTTAGCTTTTGTTGTCTTTAAATTTTTATTTCCCTTGCTTTTTAATTCCTAATCGCCGTTGAATCGTGTTAGAGGCAATCTTGGCTCTTTCTTGGGCCATGTTATTTTAAAATCGAGTAAAAAAAGAAAGTTGAGTGTATGGCGTTGGTTAGTTTGGTTAAATTGGTGGAAGGGCTTAAATTAAAATTTTATGTTTCATTCAACTAGTTACGCTACTTTATTTAACACGTTAACGCGACTCCACATATACTTAACTTAAACTCTCTCTCTTTCTTAACTTAAACTTAACTCTTAACTTTAAGCTTTAATTAAATTTAATTGATTTTATAGCTCATAAAATCAACATATACAGTTGTACTATCGATGGCGTACGGCGATTACTAATAAGCTGCGTCATGTCAACAAATGTTAACCATGTGTGGTATTCGTCGTCACTAGCAGTGGGCGTTATTTCTCGTTATAGGATAAGTAATTACGTGCTTGGAACCTATTCTGTCAGTAATATATTCCATATAAAGCCTTATTAATTTTTTCACTTTTTATAATGCTTACCTAACAAATTTTTTGATGCAACTTGAGTGATTTAAATTATAATTTTTTAAAATGTATTAAGTATTGTGTTAGTGGAATATAATCCAGAATTAATGATGTATTAGAATATAAGCCGAAATTGATTTAATAGATAAAATTCAAAAATAATATGATAATGCATTATATTAAAAAAGTAATACAGGATATAAGAACGATGTTCTGAAAGTGATAGGTCACAGGAACATATATTCTGAAAATTATAAGATTTTGGAACATATAATTTGGAAGTAATTGTATAATGGAACCTATTACAAGACAGGAACTAATACGCCAAAATCTATTACTTAAAATTAACCGTTAGACACACCTCTAGTCACAAAGGTGTTAAAGTCGCAATGATGATGATAACTTCGATTATATGTCATTAAATTATGCTCAGTTTTTTCTAAGAATAAGAAACGGTAGAGAAATATTGTTAATAGAGACTTTCTCACTAGGAAAAATTTATTCTTCATAAAACAACCCCCCCCCCCCCATCAATATATGATATTCTCAACTGAAAGAAGTTCAATAGCGAAGCTTTAAAAACTCGTTCATTGTTATGTTTACAAATCAATTAAATAAAAACCACTGTTTTCCATTCGTTCTCGAAGTCAGATGATAAAATTTTAAATTTGGAAACAATTCTACTGTAATGTGACTGAAATTTAACCTATATAATGAATACTGCAAAATATTGTATTGTTTTACTCTTCATGCACAATACAATTTTCTGAAACCAAGGTTACTAAAAAACTGTTTTGGAATCATTCAACCATACGAGGTTTTACATTTGATGTCAAGGTTCCAATTAGGCGGTGTTCCTCAATTTATAACATACAGAGAAAAGAGATAAAAAAAAAAAAAGAGGAAGTCGTTTTATAAGCAGATGGCGTACAGGACAGTTAAATTATCGGAATTCACTATGGTCAAATCCCACACTTGTAAGTTGACATCACTAATTCCATTGAAAACATTTGAAGTTTATTTGGTGCTCCCTACTACAAGGCAATTGCATCCAAACAATTGTGTAAAAACACTTGAATTCCTACCAGGTAATTGCCCGTCCATTTATGGATTCGAAACAAACCAAATTTGACAAATTACTTCCGTTAACCATTATATGAGTGATCTTTTAACTTCTTTGCTTCTGCGTGATTAATATGCTAGTCAGAAGCTGACCGTTCGAAATAAAATGCAGCGTCCGAAATGATGAACTATATTTTGACACTGGAATATATTCCAGATTCTAAACAATGTCTTCCAATACCGTAATAGAGATAGCTTCACGCACCTACATACGCAGACACCTCTCATTGTATTCGAGACGACTATCTATATCAGAACCTTGGTCAAACAGAATGTATTATAAATGTACCCCCACAGAGTATCGCAGATAGGAAAAAAAAGAAAAAAGCTGTTATTCAATCATTCGAAAGGTCAGCTCAGCGAGTCATCGCATTTTTTTTTTATAACTTATCTTTCATCTGCAACCGGTTTTAAAAAGCCACTGGACAGCCTAGGGGAATGTCTTAAAGTCGTCATGCACTGTTAAACTCCCTTATTTCCCCTCTGTTTAATTATTTTCTCTCTTTAAAAAAAAATCTTTTTTTCCCCCCCAGTAAATTTGTGTAACTTAATTCCGGAATCGTTATGATGTAATGTATGATTAATGCGTTTCGGAAACTACCGTTTGCTGTTGTGTTTCTATTTTCGTCACGTGGGAAATGACCTCTTTTCTTTTTTTGTAAAGTGGACAAAGATTTTTTTTTTGTTAAGTTTATATAAATATATTGTACCGCACCGCATGGAGATAGTATTGCTAGATATGTTGCAGAACATCTAATTTTTACAAGCCACTGCACATGCTAAGCAGAATTTAAGCAAAACAATGCTAATTATAGATTTTATTTAAACCCAAATTCAATTATATTTTTTGAAGGAACTTACTTTTATGCTTTTTTTTTTTTCATTATTTAAGTTCACATGAATTTTTTTTTATTTTATTTTTTGGAAATGAAAGTGAGATTTTTTAATGCACTTTCCTGTGTATTTGCAAGCGGCCGCGGTAGCCTAGTGGTCATGGTTGCAGACTATCGCTCGTCAGTTTTCGTCGAATTGTGGGCTCGAACCTTGATGTCATTAAAGACCGGCCGTGTAGTCGGGACTGATGCAAGTTTAATCTGTCGAGGCTCAAAGTTCTCTCGTTGGCAATGGTGTGGAAGGTAGGAGAGAGAAATGCCAGTTCAGGTGTCGTCCTCGTCATTTGACCGTGGTTCAAAATTACGACGTCCGTCGCCAATAGCCCTCGTGTTGCTTCTTGTGCGACGTTAACAAAATCAATAAATCAATCAACCTGTATTTGCAAAGTAGATATCCTCCCGAAATTGTTATTCAGAGGTCCAACTCTTATGCAGATATCTTAATTTGGTTGTCAGTATTAAATAAAAAATACTTGCAAAATCTACAATACAGTAAGGTCTCGTTTAGCACTTAGGATATGCTCCTAGACGGCCGAACGCTAAATAAAATTGAGGAAATTTTGACTCCGAAATCATCTTTTTCCTTACCACGATGTCTGTTGTTCACTTAGGTGACGCATCCCCGGATTATCCTAGCGATAATTGTGTATTTTCGACTCCATCTTCTCAAACAATTTTTTTTTCTTTTTCTTTCTTTTTTTTCTGTCCAGAAAATAGTTGTGCTGAAGTGTAGACAGAAAAAGAAGAAGGGAAAAGAAACGTGCTCAAGAACGTTATTGCTCTTGCGCCATAAACCAAGGGTACCAGGATATATGAGGAAATGTGGAATATCATATATAAGACTCCTTGTTTCTGTGATATGTATCTTTTCAAATTATTAGCAGAGCTTAAAATTTTTTTGCGCCTAATAATGATATTTTAATCTTTCTATAGAACTATAAAAACAATTTTTTTTTGTCAAAAAGGTTTTTCCCTCTTAGTTACGATTAGTATTTTTAGGTGCTAGAAAACTATTACACAATATGGCTCCAAATTTTTTTATGCTTCTATAAACGGTATTTAGGCATCTAGTGAATAAAAAACTATTTTTTCTTTAAAGAATACTTAAATTCTTAGAAATAACTTCTTTATGTGAAAAAATAATAATTTAGAAATAATTTTCTTGCATGAAAAAAAATTTAATTTCCAAAATTACAAAGTTTTATAACTTTTTCAAAGAAAATAACTGTAACATTATCAAAAAATTAGTTCGTTATTTTTTTCCCCATTGTTTTATATATTAGGAGTAAAACATTTTTTTTACATATATGGAATATTATTTTTAAAAATGGTTCCTTAAGGAATATATATATTTGAAAAATTATGTCCATACACAACTCAAAAAGAAAGAAAAACTTTTTGACGAAAAAAAAAAATACTTTTATATTCAATAAAACGATTAAAATATTTTTATTAGGCGCACAAAATTTCTAAGTTCTTTGAATAATTTTGAAACATAAATGTCACAGAAAGAAAGTCTTAAATATGGCATTTTATTTTATTCCGCATGTACCCTGTTACTCTAAACTGCCACTCACTCATTCAACCTTATTTACTTATGCGTATGTTTGGCATACTATGTACGTACACTATAGATCTATAAGTATTGTGTATCGTACATTATAACATACAGGTGCTCATAAGAGTTACCATATTATTACACATAAATGTATACTCCACTTTTTTTTTCTGGCCTATTTATTCTTTTCGTCATGGTTTCACATAATAAATTAACTTATAACAAAATTGTTATGAAACATAATGCACGACAAAGCGAGATTTAGCGAAACAAAATAACAGCGTTATATCGTATCAGAGGTAATCGAGGAAACGCCAAACGAGGTTTCAGCGTATTTGAAATAAAAATTGTTCAATCACCCCCCCCTCCCCCCTTTTTTTTAAAAGTGCGTTCCATGTATATAAAAAAAATAATGAGTTGCTTTTCAATTACTTACACAAAGTCGTTTTCCTTGTCAACGCTGCATATTTGTGTTAGATTACAGCATCGAAGTGCGATTGGAAATTTTTACAATTTAAAAGATCTGTTGTCTTAATCAGTATCAATCTTTATAACAGGTAAATTGAAAAGTCCTCGGCCTACCATAATAAAACACATTTTTTTGGCAAAATTAGTTTTTTTTTATTCAACACAATTCCTTTCAAGGAAATACACTGATTATAGCGACCCTCCAACTTTTCGATACCATTTTTGTAGTACGATTTGTCCTTTGCTTCAAAATAGGCCTCAGTTTCGGCGATCGCCTCTTCATTCGACGAAAATTTCTTCCCAGCGAGCATTCTTTTGAGATCTGAGATCAGGAAATAGTCGCTGGGGGCCAGATCTGGAGAATACGGTGGATGAGGAAGCAATTCGAAGCCCAATTAATGGATTTTTGCCATCGTTTTCACTGACTTGTGACACGGTGTATTGTCTTGGTGAAGCAGCACTTTCTTTTTCTTCAAATGTGGCCGTTTTTCGGCGATTTCGTCCTTCAAACGGTCCAATAACGCTAAGTAATATACGCTGTTGATGGTCCTTCCTTTTTCAAGGTAGTCAATGAAAATTATTCCATGCGCATCCCCAAATACAGACGCCATAACCTTGCCAGCCGACTGTTGTGTTTTCCCACGCTTTGGAGCGGGTTCATCGTGTGCAGTCCACTCGGATGACTGTCGATTGGACTTCGGAGTGAAAGGATGGAGCCATGTTTCATCCGTTGTCACATATCGACTCAAAAACTCGGGTTTATTACGCTTGATCATCTTCAAACACTGTTCCGAATCATCAACTCGTCGTTGTTTTTGGTCAAAAGTGAGCTCGCGCGGCACCCACTTTGCACAGAGCTTTCTCCTACCCAAATATTCGTGAATTATATGATGTACACGTTCAGTTGATATCTTTAGAAAGTCTGCTATTTCATTCAATTTCAATTTACGGTCATTCAAAATCATTTTGTGGATTTTTTTAATGTTTTCGTCGGTAACAACCTCTTTTGGGCGTTCACCGTCTTCGGTGCTCATTTCACCACGTCTTAACTTAGCATACCAATCCTTGATGGTTGATTTTCCTAGGGCAGTGTCCAGAAACTCGGCATCAAGCCAAGTTTTTGCTTCAACTGTATTTTTTCCCTTCAAAAAGCAATATTTTATCAACACGCGAAATTCCTTTTTATCCATTTTTTTCACAATAACAAAAGTTGCTTCACTCAAAATGCTATAATTCACAAACTAATGATCCGACAGCTGTCAAATTTATACAGGCATCTTTTGAGGTTTAGGGCTAACTAAAAAACATATGGATTTAATTCTAGTAGAGCCATCTATGTGTCAGACTAGGGACTTTTCAATTGACCTGTTATTTCAGAAGAGCATGAATTTTTGACTCTGTACCAAAGACCATTTTGTCTTGAGGAATTTTCAATGAATTTTTCCAATTGCACGCGAAATTTCATGTATGTGCTACCGTCAAAATGTGTAAGTTAATTATTTCATAAAATACCTGCATATAATTGTTTCATGAAATAGCGAATGAAAGCAGTTTAAGTTTAAAAAACAATAAATTAATACGAGAATATGCATTACTTAAACACTCTATGAAATAAATAATTATTCGTCGATTAACTAATAATAGATTGTTAGACAGTAGAATAAAGCATTATGTAACTGAATTAAACATTATTATTTTTTTATTTCTCACATATATTAAAAGCAATAAAATTATTTAATATTATGAGAATTACTAAAATATAGGCTCATAGAATTTTAAAAAAACAACCATAATTTTTAAAAACATTATTATTTTTTTCGAATACATATTTATTGAATCATTCATTGACGAGTATCTTTAATCTATAATGACTGATCGGAACAATTGTTTGATATTTTGTTCAAATACTGCTGTACGGGGTTATTCAAAATGCTGCACGGTATTTTAAAATAAATAATTTAAATAATAATTTAAATTAACTTTTAAATAGAACGGTTTAAAATGAAGGGTAACCCAAAAATTTTCATTTTTATTGCATTACAAATGTTCTATATTAATTACATGCGTCCATGAATCGAATGCCAAATACTGCTGAACAGACACAGAATTTAATAGTTATTTTTATCCATACAAACAATGCTACGAATTCTCAGCGTGATACGAACAGGTGTAACATAAGTAAATCTCTATTTGAGGGAAACAGTAATCAACTAAACAGACGAGGAATATAAAATACAAGTTACACAATCTAAATAGACTCAAATATTAAAGTCTAAATCCTAACTCGAACTCGGTGAGGTAAAATTTAATTTCAATGTCATCCTGAAATTATATCATTTACTGATGGAAAAAATAAACTCAACTTATCCTCATTTCTACGGCTTCTAAAAAGAATTTTATGTATGAAATGGTGAATTTTTTAAATTTATTTGCATAAACTAACGACAGGAAATTAATGTGCAATCACTGAAAGAAAACAAATAATAGAACAGAATATAATCACAATAAATGAAGCAACAAAAATGAGACAGATCCCACAAAGTAATGTAATGAATTATATTGTCACGTATTTAATCACAAAAAACATTTAAAATAATTGCAAATATTGCTAAAAACATATTATTTTCATTTTCGCGTAAGATTAAAACCCTTTTACTATAAATGTCTCGAACTTGTTTAAGAATTTTTTAAAAAAATTCAATTTGTTATTTTCTACCGCAGAAAGATTTGAAAAGAATCTTCTTTCGAAACTAATTTCGGCTTCCATCTTCGTAAATTAGAAGTCCGAACAATACCTACGAGTCCCGAACTGGGAAAGGTCACTGCCATTGGCTCGTTCGATTGAAGAAAGTGAATGCAATTGGCGGAAGTCTTCACACTGTTGTGTAGCAATTTTCCAGCTGTCAAAATTCTTTCTGTCGACTAATTTAAGAACCTTATTACAGACGATTCAAGTTTCACGGGTAAAAAGGAAGAGTTTTTTCCATTCCTTTCTTTTCCCTCTTGAAAATGATTTTGCTCAAATAGTTAATCCTTGCAGTTTTTTTTTTCTCTTTTCTTTCTTTCTTTTTTTTTTTTCAAGTTTAGATGAAAAGATGAGGAAGCATAGCCAAAATTAATGGAACCAAGGGGATATTGGAAATTGTTCTTTTTTCTAATTTATCTTATTCTTGTTTATATATATATATATGTGTGTGTGTGTGTGTGAGTGTGTTCACTTTGACGTATGCTTTTGCTCATTTAGATTTGAGAATATTCAAATCTATTAGCGATGTTTAAGTCAAGAAGCGGGTTCAAATCCTAAATCCATTTACACGCTAGAATCCTAATCTATCGAATCTGTCGATGGAATCCTAATCGTGTGGGACTATGTTAAGTGTTATCCTCATCATTAAACCACTGATCAAAATTATGAAGTTCATCGCCAATAGCTTTAGTTTAGCTCTTAATTGATGTTAATTCACAGCAAACTAAAGAGAACCCTTTTAATTAAGTATCGGGGGAAAATATTACATCTAACCAAATACAATGAAAAAACGCTTACCACGCATTTTTTTTTTTTTAAAAAAACAGAGCATACATTTAACAGCACATAAATATTTTTTCGTGTTAAACGATGCATACGAAAAAACTCATCAATATTTTCGATATCGTTACATTTTATTGATTCGATTTCCTGCTAAAATTTGTACTTGTAGATACATGCAATGGAAATCTATGCATATGCACCCTTACCTCGCATATGGTCCAACACATCATATTGTACACTATTTACACCCCAAATAATTATACATATTTAATAAAAAAAACACGTAAAAAGATTGTTTTTTCTGGAAAAAAAGACCGATTTCTTTGCTGTGTCTTTTTTAGCATGAATTTGTCGATAGTTGTTTGATACCATCTATCATTTAATTTATTTCTTATGTACTTTTAAATGACTGAGCAGACTTTTCATTAATCTATTGGGACAGTAATCATACTTCGATGGGATTCTTTGAGCTCTACAATTTTCAAAATGTCTTCAACTTTCATAACCGACGTTGTACACACATCGTCATCGACTGCAACAAACTCATCCAATGGTACCGTAAATGTGATTATTTACTAACGTCACAATGAGAAGCAACACGTGGGCTACTGGCGACGGACTTGGTAATTTTGAGCCTCGGTCAAGTTGTAACGATACGAAGCTTATTTCACTTCAGCTGTCCTTATGCACATTTCCTGGACACTAATTAATTAAAACAACTCAACCAATTATGGAAAATAAAGTTCATATAAAAATTTAGGTGCAGCCAGAAAGATTTCAGAGGGAATTGATGAGATTGATACGATCCTGTAATAATGAACAGTTAAATAAAACTTTTAATATTCTTTTGGGTGCAGATGAGTATAATATATACAGTGAATGCTTATTGTCTCATTGAATAATCAGTTATATAAGACTTTCCTTGCCTATTTATTTGGTGCTTGACTAAACTTTAATTATTAAGGATATTTAATAGTGATGGAACAAATTAATCTGAACATTGAAGGGAGGAGAAGCATTCGTTACAAAGTGGTGATGACGACACCTAAACTGACACCTCCATCTCCAAATTTCCACCTCACGCCAACGGAAGAACTTTGGACCTCGACCACGTGCATCAGCCCCAATATACAGCTGGTCTTTTGTGGTATCAGGGTTAGAATTCGCGACAAGACGAAAACAACGCAGTAACGTAAAATATAAAAAAAAAGAAAAACGTTTTTTTTTGTCTTGATATCTAAACAACCAAATATTTTTTTTATATATAGACTTAAAATTACATGAATTCAATGAAATGCTGTGATGGGATCATTAATCTTTAATTATTCATTAAGACTGTAGAATTAGTGGAAGAAAAAAAAAAACTTGTTGAATTATGGACATGCTTCTCAGTGCGCATGCGTGTGCCCAAAATAAAAATTCCATTTTTTCAATGCAATAGTAACCGTGATTTGGCATTCATTATTCAACAATATAGACCTGTCTGTTGTAGGATGAGAACACGAGACAATCAAAAAGTGAAAATGATACAGCACATATTCAAGCAAGAGTTTGAATTATTGAAGGCATTCAAGTTGTGTGTTCCATAAATTTTCCTATAAATGACTCTCTGTTCTATTTTTGCTGTTATATGTATCAATGATTTGTTCACTACGTTAATAAAATTAATATATTAATTAATTTGAATAAAAATTATAATCATTTTATTCACATAATAGGTATTAATATTTCTTATTTCATTAATTCGTTCACTAAAGACCGTCGTGTAACCGGGGTTGATGCACGTTAAATCTGTCGGGGCCTAAAGTTCTCCCGTTGGCGTGGAAGTTAGAGGGGTGGGGGTGGTCCAGGTGTCGTCCTCGTCACTTGACCGAGGCTCAAAATTACGGGGTCCGTCGCCAATAGCCCTCGTGTTGCTTCTAGTGCGACGTTAATAAAAACTAAAACTAAATTCATGCATTCATTTGTGTCGATAATTTGGGATAAAAGTGATTCGCTTTTCCGAGATTTTGGAAAATTCTGGAACAGATTTAATTCTGTTTAAAATGCATTATATAAAAAGAATACATTTCGAAAAAAAGGTGATATGTAATATTTCTTATCTTTCGAAATATTTTTAAAAGATCTACAATCTTACTAACGTGAAAAATAAAATTATATATCTGTTAAAAGATACATAATGAAATAGTTCTGTATTATGCAGAAAATTTTCACAAATTAAAAAAGCCCTTTTTCATAGAGAAAATGTTAAAGAAAAGAACAAAACACACGCCTTACAATTGCTTACAAACGTTTAAGAAATTGTATTCTAACGAATAATGTTGCTCCCAGAGAAAGGAAAGGAAAAAAAAAAAAAAAAAAAACGTTTGCTATCATATTTTACAACAATATTTGATAAAATGAATTAAAAAAAACAGACATGCTTCATTACCCAGTGTTCTCTTCCTAGGGGAAATATATAACCTTGCTGATGAGACTAATTTTTAAAATTGTTGATGTAGTTGGAGAGGTTATCAATGCATAATT
>BMAW01066129.1:325633-346399 GCA_019974015.1 Nephila pilipes
CAGGGAAATTAGGATCCCGTGAGAGAAATCGTTGAAAGCTCCCTTCTAATCCACCTCAATTTAACCAGCCAAATTACAGAGAAAGTGATTCACACAATAATAAAGCTACAGTTTCCAAAAAAAAAAAAAAAATGCCGGTGACGTTATCTAGCGGCTGTAATATTACGGTGGATGGCATTATCAAAACGTTGTTTATACAAACCAAAAAGTGGTTTCCTCGCATTTATCGCTCCTGAGGAAATCATACCATCTGGTTAGTAGAGAAAAGTTTAATGACGTCATCCACTACAATATTGCGGACACCAGATAATAGCTCCGCTTTCGAAGGAAACCGTAGGTTCACCGAGACATGTTTAGTTACATCTCCAATATTAATGATTTTTCTTCTTTTTTTCTGACTTATTTTCTTGTTGAAAGTGATTTTGTTCAATACTTATTCATGGTGAATGTGACGGCATTTCTTGATCTGAAATGGAGACTTGCTTGTAACAACTATTGTGTATAACGTTATCATGACGCCACTATTGCGTGGGAGATATCGAAAAATCTTAATTATTACTAAGAAATAACAGAGATTTCCGGATAAAATTTATTCTGCATGTTAATAGATCCTTATGCATATAATGTTGTAAATTATAGCTATTCATGTTGATTTGTTTGGTTTCAGGAAGCTGTAGATTGAAATAATCCACAGTATGAGGAAGGTAGAGTTAAAAAAAAAATCTGCCGAGTTCCACAATGACGGCCTTCGAAAAGTCAAGAAACTCAGGGTGAAGTGTATAGTTCTGGATGATGAATATGTAAAAAACTCTTAAGAATGATAAATAAAAATTAAGTTTCTATCTCGGTTATTTCTTAGTAATTTTTAAAATAATTTTGATATCCTGGGATAATAGTTAAAACTTTACATTTCTGCACGTTACTTCAGTCTACGACTTCCTGAAACCAAACAAATTAACATTAATAGCTACAATTTACAACATAATGGACAAAAGGATCAATTAACATGCAGAATAAATTTTATACAGATGTCTCGATCGTTTCTTAGTAACAATTAAAACTTAAAGATATCCCCTCGGATTGGGAGGAAACAAGGCTCATTCATTAGGAGACAATTTATGATGGTAGAATTCTCAGAAACAAAAACCTATAGAAAGGTATTCTATTGGTTCTCTTCGTTTAAAAACTACAATGAGATATATCCGTGTTTTTAATCCGGATCTTTTTCGAAGTGATATTTCAAGTGATATTTATTAGAATTCGGTTCCGACCGGGTTTTGACCAAGGATCCAGTTAAGAGACCGACTACTTTGATTCAATCAAAAAACATGACCTTGAGTTAAATTATATTTTTCATGAGTGTGATTAAAGTGAACCGTTTTAACTAAACCTCGGCTTTGTGTCAAATGATAATAAAAATCGACTGTATGAGCTAAGTTCACAGTTCCATTGAATGAGCACGATAACACCATGGGACAAAAATACTTTTCAATTTGAAGGTCAAATGCATCCTCTGTGGCTGTTTACAGAATGTAAGCATATTTCCCATCATAGATTCTGAACAATGGGACGAAATGAACTTTTTTCCCCCAAAAAATTCACTCTTTCCACATCATTAAGACTAAGACTGAACTGGTTTAACCTTTAGCTGGTAAATTTGTTTTGACTTTCTTCATGGAGACACAAAGAGAGTTTAAGATGTGCTATTAAACAGATCGACATGGTTCATAGTTTTGGTATTTTATAATGAAATTAATGAAATAAAATTAGTCATTTCTCTTGCACTTTGTAATAATTATTGAGATATGATAAATATAATAGAAATTTCTAGTGATTATTAAAGGGAACAATCAAAATTCCTGTGATTCTTAAAGAGATATAGTACCCTAAAAGTAACAAAAATATCGAAAAAGGTTTGATTTATTTTAATTATCTGACTTTTCTAAATATGTGAAAAAAATTTCTTCCTCCTAAATACATTGTTTAGAGAGTTCCTTAAATTTTCTTTAACCATGTGCAAAATCATACAATTGATCTTCAAAACTTTAAACTGCTTTTTCTCATTTTTTTTTTTATTTTTCATGACAGTCATGTATTCAAAATCTTTTTGTAATAAATATAGAGTTCCAAATTTTTTTTCTAGTTGTCTTGCATAATACGTTTGATAATTTCTATACAGGAAATAAGATTTAGATAAAAGTTATTTAAAAAAAATCCACAAAATTACATACAGCTTTTTTGTACCTTTCGTAGAGTCTGTCAGGAAAAAAAAACTTTGTATAACTATGTGGAAGTTTTATATTGTGAAAAACTTATGACCCTAGTGGAGCTATTTCATGAAAACTGTTTTAGAAGCTTTCACGGAGCTACCTAGCTTTTGGATCGGTCGCAGTGGACCAGATGACAATGTTATGCAGCTGGCCACCAAAGTCCCTTGATATGGCCCCTTGCAATTTCTTCCTTCGGGGATTTGTAAAAGTAGAGTGCATCAGTACCCAGAAATTTATTTGAACTTAAGCAACAGATTTCTAATGCTATGCAGTCAATTACCACTGACACCTTACAATGTGTTTAGCAGGAATTTACATGTAAAATTGACATTATACATGTAATAAAAAGAAGTTACAGAACACTTATGAAAAAAACTTCTACAATTTTCCTTTGTATTCATGTATTACTTGTCCTTCTGGGTCGTTCATTTATGAAAATATAGCACTTTGAAATCGAATGATTTATTTTGAATAACTCTGTAAAATTACAACCTGTAGTAAAGAAATTACTAAACGGTTTTTCATATATAACACGGAACTTTTAAAACATAATTTCGCTCAAACACGATGAGAAAACTGGGGGAAAACCTCATACAATGCTGCATCTTAGAACACGGTTTCACTCTAATACGATGTGAGAATTAGATAAATCCCCGTGCAACGCTTAAAGTTTTTAAGAACAAAATTTGTAATTAGGGAAATCTTTGCAGAACACGGAAATAAATAAATGCTTCTATACGTACTCAAAATATATTGTGGGAATTTTTTTATTTGAGAGTATTTGTCATATCGGATTTTCCTGCAGAATTTTAAAAAAGGCCGAACAGTTGGAGTTATAATTCCTAAATGAAGGTATTGAAACAAGCTTAAAATTCAAGAGAAGAGGGTCCATAAGTGCTTAGCAGCTTTTAATGAAATTCATAAAGATCTTTCTGTTAAAAACAAGCAATTTAAGCAAATTGTTTTACGAGAAGTAAAGCATAGAACTCAAGACGATGTTGAAAAAATTTCAGATGATGAAGATATCTTATGAAATAGAAAACACCCTTAGTTCATGGTGCTTAGCATTTTGATGTAAAAACATTATTAAACACATATGTGAAATATTTTTGATGAAAATTGCTCTTTAGTATTTATATTTTTCCTAATTATAAAATATAATTATGTCATTCTGATTTTTGATGTCTAACTCCTCTTTTTTGATTAGCTTCGTATAACACAGCATTTTTTAAGGCAAATAACAACTGTGTTTTACGGGATTCATTATACATTGTTACGCAGAAATTCCGGACTTTGCTGTCTTCCCTGCAAAACGACTTTTACGGCAGGAAAAGTGATTTTGTGAGAAAATGCCCGGATACAATTTGAGAAAATAATCTGGAGTAATGCAGAAAAGGTAAAGGTGACCTTGGCGGCAAATTCGGTCACCAAAAGTCATTAAGTGGTCAAATTTGACGACGAAATAAGATGGTTTGACACCAATTTTGAGACTTCCAGGACATTCTTTTCAGGGCCTCTGTGTGAAAAGTTATAATGTTTGCTGTTGTGCTAATGCGATATTGTGATTCGAATTACCACGTTCAATGATTGCGTGAATTTTGAATCAGCGCTATCGCATATTTTTATGTGTGTGTGTTAATTGCTTCCAGTTAAAAGGAAATATAGTGAATTTGCTAAAAATGTCAGAATAAATGTGGATTTGCTAGGAAAGAACGTGCTTTTTTATCGTATAAATCTTCCTTGCATTCGAAAAATGGGGGAAAAAAAAGCACATAACAACATTATAAATTCTTGTTATTGCTTAAAAGGAAAAGAAAGTATTTATTTTTCAATTTATTCTGTAACGAGTTCTCACGCGTATTTTCCTTCAACTAACCTTTTAGGTTTCTCTATGACGTCATTCAGAATCTCGATTTGTGAATTGACCAAGACTTATGTAAACTAGTATTGCTAAATACTGAAGTGTAGTAAATAGGAAATAAATGAGATCATATAACGAGATTGGACGTGTTAGCATGCAGTGAGGTGTTTGAAGTTTTGAGAGCCTTTTGTGCACACGATATTGGTACTGGAAGATTAATTGTCGTGGGATAGCTAAGATTAAAATTGGATTCGGTATATGTGTTCCTGGCTCGGATCCCCTTTCCAAGTTCTTGACGTAAGATTTTTCTGATAATCTTTGGCTGAAGACGTTTGATTATTCTTAAGCAATAATAAATAAAGTTGAAAACTTTGACTGCCTGATTATTTAATTGACTGATTATTTGGTAAATTTCAATGGTTCAGATCTTCAGTAGCGAAGCCGGGGTGTCGCAATTCATACTTAATGGTTCAAAATACAGCTATAGTTTTTTTTATATATATAGTTTTTGTAACGCATTAAAATGAGTTCGTTAATTAAACTTTGTTAATATATACGAAGTGAAGGGAAACAAGAATTAATTAATAATATGCTAATGAAAAATATAAACATATTAGTTGAATGTTTAGTAAGAGGTTTCTAATAAATGTAAAATACAAAAATCTCCGATTTTTCAGGAATTTCTAGAAAATCCCTCATAATGTATTACTTATTTTTTTTACTAATAGCAATGTACGTTATATAATATAAGCAAGCGATAATATTGTACAGAATCTCCCGGAGTTGAGTTTGTAAGATTATGTGTGAATCTTGTTATTCGAACTCAAACATGATTTCAGGCATGATGTAAAATAAAATGAATTTCAGATGTCATTCGTCAGTTTCAGAAATTTCTTTTGTTAGAATTAAGACGACCGCCTTTCATTATTTAATTCGAATGTTATCATTCTTTCTTATACACAATTAATAATTATCAGACTCCAATTGAAGATATGTAAGAGAAAGATAAGGTACCTTATTAATAATCACTGAAGAAAAGATAAGGCTGTTCCCTCTCGAAAATCCCACTTTTCTCATCAATTCTAAATTAGGATAAACTAATAAAGTTTTAGCTTACCAGTTCACTCGTTCCGACTCAACCCCTTCTCGCAAACAGCCGATTCTGATTTTAATACACTTTCACCAAGATTTGCTTCAATCCAAAAGATTTACTTATAAATATTTATCAGACTAACATTATCTTCTTTCTCCCTTTCTCTTCCTTTCATATCTATTTCATTTATATTTAGTTATCTCTTATTCAATTTACTTCATTTTCATCTTCCTCATATTTACCTAATAATGTTTCCTTTTGGTAAGGAAGAAATTGTAATTTTGCGCAATTCAAATTACTATAAAGTCCCCAAGGTTAGTGAAGAGAAAATCGCGAATAGTCAAACAGGAAAACAGACATTTGATTTTCTTTGGAATTTCAAAGCAAAAAGACTTTAATACATTTGGTATCTGTTCTATTCTTTTTGGAATTCGACGAGGAGAAAATAACCCTCATGTTGCCTCTAAGTGTGGTATTATTAAGCAATCAATCGACAAGGAAAAAATATCTTGCCGAATACATGAAGTTGCTTTAAAGCGCAACGAATAAGATATTTACAGGTGGACCAAGATTAGAAGGACCATGGTTTCATCTCCTCCTTAAGCAAGTTAACTTCATCATAAGAAGAAATGAAAGAAGCTGTTTTAAAACTGTGGAATCACCTATCATTAGATGTTTCTACACTTCTTTCTCTCGAAGATACGTAGAGAGGAGTAATAGGCTGTATCCTAACTAGGGAGGAAAAAAACAAACAAACGCTAAATAATGTAATGTGGCAACCTCTAAAATCGAAAAATTATTCCATGTTTACTAAAATTGACAGAAGTTCGGGTGTCGCGTGACTTGGGTGGACCCAGAGTTCGTCTCCTGGTGTTTTATCTACATGCATTTTTCTTAATTAAATTTTTCTGCATGTTGATTCGAATATGTGAAAATACAAATTCGGGGAATCCTTCTAGTAATTTATTTCATATAACAGAGTTAACATATTTACAGTAGTGTACAGATCATTTGAAGTACGGTGAAAAATTTGTAAGATTAACAAATAATTACATTATCAAGGGGTGTGTTTTCATTTCATTCAGGTTTCTAATTATGACCTGTTTTTGTAGAATCAGTTATACTTGCATGAATGGAGGAATTAATCATACAAAACAAAATTATGAAGCAAACCTGTAAATTATACTGAAAAGCAACCGCATTATTTAAAATGATATAGAAAAATACATGCTACTTTCTTCGCTCACTAAATACTATATAGATGATGTAATAATAACAAATTTACAATTAATAATACATAGAAAAAGTTAATCAAAATTATAATTTTAGATATTTATATTCTCTACTCAGAAAACATCAAGTAAAATTTTATTTGATAAGAACGATATTGTATGAATATTTATCTTAAATCAGTACATAAAATAACATTGTAGCAATGCAAACAGTTCTGTTGTAAATAGTTGCTTACATTTATAAGAAAAAATAAATGCAAGTTTTAATTAGTATTCTCTAAAAATTAAAATTGAGATATTAATTTTTTTCCCAGCTAGCTTCCTAACGCATCGATCAATAACTCCCGAGTCTAACATTGAAAACAACATTTTTTTTTGCAATTTTTTTTTAATCCATCAATATAACACTTTTGTTAATCACCTTTTTAGGGTGATACACCGTTCCAACGCTTTTCCAAATCTTGTTTGTTTCCACCCCTTTTTCTTTTCTTTTTCAAGAACCCTTTTTGTTGCGAGAAAAATAGCGATAAATAGCTTTCTGAATCATCGACTCGTTGCTGTTTTTGTTCCATCGAAAGCAATCGCGGCACCCACTTGGAAAAAACCTTTTTCACTTCACTTCAAAAAACCTTTTTCCTGGTCCGATTGACTTAAAATTTTGACACGTTTCAAGCAAAGGTTAGTACTCTAGAACGACCTGGTTACTGGTTTACTACGAGCGCCATCTCTGGGTTAGTCTCGGGAGTTATTGATCGATGTGTTATTAACCTTTTCATGAGCTCCTCGCTAGTCGACCATTTTCTAAATTTAACATGAGATTAGGGTTTGAATAGGAATTTCAATTTTTTTTTAAAAAAAAGACGACATACAATTACAACGAGAGGATGGGGGGAGGGTCAAAAAGTACTTATTTTTCACAACAGATAGCGTCACATTTTGATTTGGTAGCTATTTGGTGCCATATCAAAATTTTATTCCTCTGCGTCGAGTTTTCGTCAACATTTGTCACGGTTACGAGACCTGGATTCCTCATTATACATCGGAAACCAAGGAACAATAAAAATAAATGGCTGTTTTTGATGATTCTGCTCCAAAGAGGCGAAGACGGTCTCAAAGCCTTATAAAGTTATGACGACGATTTTTTGGATGCGTCGTACTTATGAACTTAAAAAAAGAGTAAAAAAGAGGATCAATGAATAATGAATTATCTCATTCTTATTTCCTAGTCCAAATACACATTTCCTATTCCTAACATGGGTTTTAAACTGCTATCGTATATTTTATAAAAATATATATTGAAAACTGAAATCAGACATAGACAATGATCTTCAAAAACGTCCTCTTGTGAGATCCAGAAGAAAAAAAAATAATAACACTTGATATATTCAAATCCAATTGAAAAAAAATAATAAAAATACCGCGTGCGATGGGAACGTGAATTTAATTCATTGTTCTATTAATTTGCGGCACAACAAAAAGAAGGAGGGACGCTTCCTTTGTCTTCTGAATCTAAGGTTGTTGCTACGCCAAGTTGATTAATGAAACTCAGATGTCTGTTACTGATAGATTTGATCGCGGGTATCATCATCTCTTCTGTTCAAAAGTCAGGAGAACAATTAAAAAAGTATATCGTCACAGTTGACTGAAGACGAGAACTTTAATCGTCTCCTTCTTCCCATGTTTCCAAGAAGAATATGCAAAAAGAAATTTCCATTAGAGGTACTCATATAGGCTTGGCTTCTCAAACAATGAGAAGCAAATAAATAAATAAATAAATAAAAAAGTTATTAAGAAATAATATAGAAGACTGTTCATGGAGTATATGTTTTGTGTTGAACAAGAAATGAATGCTTACAATTCCAAAAAAAAAAAAAAAAAAAAAAAAAAAAAGAGAGAGAGAGAGAGAGAGAGAGAAGAAATTTATTTCTATCAAATCGGGAAATTTGATTTTGGAATTCTAAAAACTGATGACCTTTAATTTTTGAGTTGAAAGTATTCATTATATTTCGTAACACAGCCGCGTGATAAAGTTTTGTTTTATTAGTATCAAATAAAATTTTATGAAATTGAAATTATTAGAAAGATTTAAGGTAACTGAGAGAGATATTTTAAAAATGCTTAGAATTTTGAATTTTTTTTTATTTTGCTGTTAAAAAATAGAAAGTACTTCGTTAATTCTCTTATTATTTATGAGAATTTGATAAATAGAGGTTAAAAAAAAATTGAATTTTAAAATTTTTAATAAGCTCGTCACGTTTCAAAGAAAAATATCTTTTTATATATTTTTTTTCTTCTTAAAATGTGTTTTTATTTCCGATTCTGGCACACTTTTCTCGAAATCTACTTTATCCGTAGTGATATTTTCATTGTAAAATGAAATTATTGTAAATCCCCCCCCCCCATTAAATCTCACAAAATTTACGTATTGCACAATATTTGTATAAAAATTAAAGGGAAATTTGTATGATAAAATTAAAATTTTTAAAAATTTTATTAATTTCAAATTTTGAACTAATAGTTATGTTCAATGTACAGAATGCTCATTGGTACACAATTCTTTAAATTTTATGAAATTAATGATTGTAAGTTTTTTCTAGTATCAAATATGATAATTTTTGATAGATTAGGGGAACACAGTACTTGCGAACAATTTCTTTCATTAAATATTTTTAAGAAAAAAGTTTATATTCACTATATATTAATACACATAAGCTATGCATCTCCAGATAAAACTTAAAATTTTCAAACAAAAAAAGCTCCTTTATTTAAAATTAATTTTTTCAAATATTTCAAATTTTTAAAATTCCTATTGCTTCAACAAGTTTGAATATATTATCCCTCAATTTCTCAGAAGTAATTCAATTCTCTCAATTTTACGATTCTATGCATGGGTGTGGTTGTGAGTGTTATTTATAGTGTTTTCCAAAGTTTTTTTCTATCAGACACAGAGAAACACAATAACAAAACAACTATATCTGATTTTGTAGATTTTTTTAAAAAAAATAACTCTTTTTATATAAACCATCATTCAATACACAAAATTATCAAACATATTATGCAAAACATTTGGAAAAAAATTTCAAATCTTTATATTCGCAACAAAATTTTTTTAAATGCTTGACCGCCATAAAAAATTAAAAGTTGAGAAAAAGCAGTTTAAAATTTTGAAAGTCAATAAAATGACTTGGTATACTGTTAAATATTAATCATCTGCTGAATAATATAGCTAGAGATATGAAATTTTGTACATATATTCGGAAAAATTATATCATTAAAATATGGTAAAAATTTACACTTTCCCAATATTTTAGTCAAATTTTTAAGATAAGTCTTAAAAATGTCTGTGATGTCTTAAAATGTGTCTTTTGATTATCTATAGATGGATCATATTATGAAATCAAAATTCTAGACAGAAATAAGGAAGGTGAAGTAATTTTTTTAGTTTTATCCTAGACTACGAGAGCTATATACAAGTTTAATAAAAGGTATATGTACTTTGAGACTTTTCCGTTAAAAACAACGTAGGAGAAACAGACGGCAATTGTTTAAAAAAGGATCTAGATCGCAGTAACTTCTTGGATATTTACATTGTTTCCACCGATACATAACAACAACTGAAAGTCTGTAAGACAAAAAAAAAAAAAAAAAAAACCACCCCCAAAAAAACAGGGGGGGGGATTGAATAATTTGGTGTTATGTAAGCAGATGTTTCTCTACTGAGATTGGTCTAGATTCGTATTCGGGGAACAATAGAGTTGTTTTGGAGCATGTTTCTTGAAATTTTGTAAACAGCATCACCTAGGGAAGTTTTAGAGAGTCAAATCTGGATTAATCCCTGGAAGAGCAAAATTCGATTTTCATTCGAAGTGTTTTTGAGTCTTATGGGCCGATGACTTTTTGCTTACGAAAGAAAGAGTTGGCACTCCGGAAGAGATTAAGGATAGTTTTTCAACCAATTTTTGAATTTTTTTTTCACTTTTGCACGTTATATCGCAACAATGCTACTTTGAAAAAAGATCTCATTCGTATTCAAATTGTTCCTTGTCCCCTGTACATAGAAAATCATCTGATAAGCAACATGAAAAATAGAATTCGTAAACAAAGAAACAGAAGAGTAGAAAACTATAGAATCTAAAATGATATTTATAAAAATATGAAACTGAAATATAAAAGAATAAACAGGAACTATTAAATAAAAAAAAAGGGTATTAAGCGTGGTATATTTTTTCAAACTACAAACACGATCAAAAACTATTTTTATAACATTTTCTTGAATTATATATCTTACATCAATTACTTTTCCCCCGTTATTTAAAACTTGAGATTTTCAGAACGCTTTTTGAAGATAATTATGGATCCTCTGAAATACTGTGATATAAACAAATTTCGAAATCAAAGCTAAATGGTAAAATCCTAGGTAAGAACTTAATCTAAAATTACGATTTATACTGGGATTATCATTTCATGATTAAAAGTAAAAAGTGAAGTAAATAATATACGTAATTAATCAAATTATATTTATGTATCATTTGGATAACGTTTTAATTGCTTTTGATAATTTGAAGATAGAAGAGGATAAATATAAGGTCAATGTGTACCGGTTTTTTTTTTTTTTTATGTAAAAATGAACAGAAATGAATAATGGTAGAAAATCGTAATAGAAATCTAACTGAAAGAATTTCTTTAAACTCATATAATGTTTGAAAAGAATAGTAATTTTAGACTTCTTTTTTAAAAAAGAATCTTTAATGAATTAAATTTATGCAGTTATCATTCAAGTTGAAATTTTGTTATTCAAATGTATATTTACATGAACACGAATTCTTAACTGTGACAATTTTATTGGAACTTCAGTTTATCACTTTTTTCAATATTCGCGATTCTATTTATTAAATTTTCCTACAAACGCTTACTTTTTTGTGTATGATTTGGACATCATGCAGGGAATTATTGAATCTGATGAGACAATTGACTCAAATTGAAGCTGATCAATCTGTTTCTTTTCAGAATAGATGTAGTGTGTGAATAGAACGCTAAACTTGCGAAATAGCTGTTTTTTTATAACCAATTGCAATACTCAAGCGAAATGGGCAACATCCGTGACTCCTCTCATCTTCCTACATGTTTAGCCATGAAATACCCTAAAATGAAAAAAAGAGCGCCCAAATGGTTTTAAAAATCTGCCATTTGGCGACGGATCAGCCTAGTAAACGAGGTGAAGGATCCCATTCACGATCACAGTTAGGCTCCGTCTTCTTTCTGAAACGACCTACATAAAGTGAAAACATCGACTGATATAAAGTGGATGAATGGGCATTAAAGCATTGCCATTCACGGCCAGCAGCCCATCACGGGATCGAATAAAAATGGCATAATGGGGCGTTTTTTACGCGGGATTATGTTTTCCGGTTCACTATTTACTCGTTACGACTGCTGAACCAATTCTGGCGGTGGTTGTAAATTCAATGTTTTTGCGGGTTTTTTTTTGAATACCTTTAAGCATATCCCCCCCTCTCTCATACAAGATTACAATTTTAGGAATAGCTTTAAAATCATTAGCAAATGGCAATGAAATTCTGTAAGGGCATACATTTTTCTTATTTATCTCTTTTGAATTATTTTGTATCTAAGTTATGTAGCAAGCCTGAAACAGGCGTTTTAGTGATACACTGGATGTTTGGAAAGCTTCAGAATTGAAATAAATTCAGAGAGAGAGAGAGAGTTCGTAAAATATCGTAAAAGTTACAAATTAAATCATATTAAACTATAAGTTATAGAAATTATTTTTTAACGATGACTAAAAACATGTTATTCAAATATCAGATTCGAATAATCAATCTTTGCATTTTTTTTCAGATCTAAATAAAATTCAAACAGATGTATTGTAAAAAAGACAGATTGAATCATATTAAGTCGTATAAATTCTTCTTTAACGATGACAAAAAAAAAAAAAAAAAACTATACTCAAAGTATCTCAGAATAATTTAATGCATTTATGCATATACAAAACGACCTCATAATGATATATAGTGACATGGTGTGAAGAAATAACTATTCTTTATTTTAGGATGAAATATACTAACACACACACGGTAATGCGTTTCTGATCGTGGTACGCCACTTATTCTCTGCATTTCAACAGCAGAAAATACAGTTGAGTAGAACTTTAATGGACATTTAATAAAGCCAAAGGAAATTACGGACAATTCCTCTGTGTGTGATTCATCACTAAATCAACAACACATACAAAATACATTTGCTTTCTGAATGCATTTTGATTTCGATAAAATAGAGACATCTAAAAAAATGAGAGTATTCAAAACAGTGGTTCGCAGAGGGATCGGTACCACCCACAAGTGGGTGTTGAAGAGATTTAAAAGATCATTATTGGCCCAAAACTAATTTGGGGGCGGGGAGGACTAACCGCCCCCCCCCTTTGCAATACTTGCAAGAGCCCGCTGAAAACCTTGATTACTACTAAGAATAATCCACAACATGTTTCAACAGATAATTCTAAATGCCTTTTAAGCGAGATCGGACCGTATTAAAAGTAAATATTGGTAAGTGTTGTTCCCAATACTTCTTTGACTAGTACATGAACGAATTGCAGCATGCACTGTGAGCCATTCCGTTATATGTTCGGTGACGACATCCTATTACCCATCTCGTCTGTCATATTATATTTTAATCACACGATCTAAATTTCAACTTAAGTTCAAACACAAACCAATTAATTAAAATAGTCAGTTATATCCAAAATATCTTTATTTACTCCCCAAATATGGGGGAGGCGCTTCATAGTTAAGCTCCTTTCTTCGAGTACTAACCACTTCTATAAGCCATCAAGGAATACTCTTACCGGAATAAGATGCGAGAACCTTCCGCAATTGCATCGACAGCGTCGAGTCCTTATCTCACCTCTATACACGCCAGAATACTTCCGCGCGTATTGCAACAATACTCTTTTTTATTACCATAACTTTAATATATTTCAATTCTATTCTCTGTTGCTTTTGTAGGATTCGATTATATCTGTTCATTCGACTTCCAAAATTCACTTAATTTGCATCCCATTCCATTTGATTGTAAAGAAGCTAGGAACTTAAGTATAAAATCAGAAAGAAACTCAGATGTCAGCCAGAGGAAAGTATCGAGAATAGATCATGTTACAGTTCCAGTTCTATCAGCAAAGCTGATATTTAGAAGTTTGCACTAGTCGTGACTAGATTGAAACTGCAGTCAATACGCCACCAAGAATTTCTGAGCGTAATGCAAATTCCGTGAAGTTTCCTACCTTTCGTCTCAAAGCCAAATTATCATTTTTAATTGCGTAGAAAAAAATGCATTCTAATGAGTGAAAAAATGAATGTTTCTGCATGGTTATTTTTTTTATTTCATTTGTTTATTTTTGTGAGTTTTGGAAGTACTTTTAATATTTATCACCGATATGAAAACTCACAGCTGCATTATTGATTTCAAGAACGAGAGTCGGTGTTTTTTTTTCCCCTGAAAAGGGACAATGAGTAATTTATTTTTCCGAGGAGGGGGCGGTGAATAACTTTTTTTTTCCAAGGGGGCAGTAAACAAAACATGGTTATGTAGCTATGGTATAACTAATGCTCTCAGCATATCAAAAATTTAATTCATTAAACTACCCGCGTTTCATTAAAAATTAAAAAAATATATGTATGTTCTGAAATATAGTCATACTAATACATTCATAATAACAGATTTACGAGTTTTTCATGTTTATTTTTATGAAGTACATACAATTCATCCGGTCATTGAAACGCCATAAATATCAAGCTCAGAGTGGCGGTCAGCATTTGAAATGGTTACAGGATGTGAAAGGAAGGTCAGTAGAGAAACTCTGAACAAACACTTTAATAATTTATGATTCAGGACGTCGTTAGGATATATTGAATTGAAAGTAAATTAACATGCTGTACTTATGGAAAAATACAAAAAAAAAAAAAAAAAAAAAAAAAATTCAGTTGTGGATGATAAAAATACAATCTTTGTAACATACTATTATCTCCTGACAAAGTATTTAACTAATTATCGCAAGGATTTGTATAAAATCGATATATACATATCGAACGTACATACATACGTGTATGTATATGTAACACACAATTGTTGAAGATCATGGATACACACATTGATATGTTTAACAGGGAAATAAGATATTCCAAAAATCGAAGCTGTTTCCTTATTTTTTACCTTGAAAATATTTACCTAAGGAAATACACCAGAAAAAATTAAGTAAGAGTCAGTTTGATGGAGTTTGTACCTTGAAATGAAGGAACATGTTATAAAAAGAGAGTTAGGTAAATATGGAATTAATATGAAAAATAATTAGATAATCAAGGTTTTCCCTTTGCAAGCAATTAACATAATTATCAATAGATATGTTGTTACCTTTACGTGTTATAACCTGATGAATGATCACGTGTAATGATTTCCTGTAGAGTTTGGTACAAAAATTTAGTTTTAAAATTAAATCTTTCTTAAATCTCTTTCACGTTTGGAACAAAACTGAACGTAAATTATTTTTCGACCAATCGATTGATGTACTACTTTTATTTTCATAAGAATTATTTTAATAAACTTAATGGATCACTTTGATGCATTTTATTCATTGTGTTTTAAAAAATTATGAATTTTTTATTAGAAGAATTATCTCTCAATTACGAGCATCAGAAATTTTTTAAAAAAAGTATCAAAGCATTTTACCAAATTAAACAAACTTTTTAAAGCAATTATGAAGTTGCCATTTTTTGTCAAGAAGTCGTTTTTCTTTTGAAAGCAGTTTTTTTCTTCGCGAAAATAGATGAAAATTGGATTAAAAGTTTTTGAATATTTGTTGAAGAATCTAATATAAAACGTATTCGGTTTTTCAATCGAAGCCATAAAATGTACCTTTTTGTATTAAATTCATACAATCTTATAAATAATTAATTTTTATTACATTTGATTGTGAGTCATCTGAACATAGTAGGGGCTTTACCATTACCTGATGATTGTATATATTGTCCGAATATCACACTTTGCAGTGTTTGTATATTTATTAATACTAGGAAGAGATTATTAATATGTTAACTCTATAAATCTGTGTTTCTTGATGCATGGTCCGAAACACTGGTGTTCCTTGAAGTCACTTCGAGTTTTTTCGACAAAAAAAAAAAAAAAAAAAAAAAAAAAAATTAAGTACACATTTAAATGTTGTAGTAAAAGAAAAATAAATACGATGTAAAATAACTTTTGCAAACACGAAAGACGATTTAACTTCTGAGCTATATATGTGGTTGCGTAAATTTAATACACACCAAACTTCAAAGGAAAATGGTGTAATATACTATTGTCTGTTACTTTACAATAGGCGCTTCAAGGTCACAGATTTTCTTCCCTTTGTCGTCTGTAACTATGGCAACAATAGCTGAAAATGGACATCACTTTTTTCCGCACTTCGCTTTATTTTCGTAAACAGACTTCTAATGAAAACAAAATTTTGAGTTTCATCATCATTGCTGGTTTTTTTTTTTAATCTGCATCATTAAAATAAGAGTATTTGTTTAAAATATGTATAACATTTTATATTGTTAACATGTAATTAAAAATATTTAATTTTTTTACACCTTTATATGAATGAAACAATTCATTGGAACTTTTTAAATTAAATTTGTATACGCATAGATATTATATTAATATTTTAAAAGATTATGTTTTAATAATTTATATACTTTCATTTAAAAAAAATTATCATTTAAAAAAACACAGTATTTGAGAGGTATAAAAGAAACTTTCATTTTTTATAAAGCACGTCCAAACGCAAAGGAATTCAGACATCAATTTAAGCGTTGAAAATAAATGCAGTGGCAGTAGTACATTAGTTGCTAACATGGTAACCAATGGAGGAGAAACGAAAATGAGTGACCTTGACAAGCCTATTCTAAAGTAACAAACGAAAAAGCAAGTGGTACAGCAAAACCAAACATTTACGTCACAGTGACTGACAAGGAAGGATTCAATATGTATTCATCTGGATCTTTCTTGAAATTGTATAATCGAGTCAAACAAAAGTATATAATTTAGATATACAATTTGAAGTGGACTTTGTGCATATTTAGATACCAAATTACTTCTGATAAACTCAAAGCTTTTTGTACAGGGTGGGGAAAAATTCTCTTTACAATTTTAAATATGAATAACTTTTGGGATATTTTTCGTGTAGTGAGGCTGGATTATTTTCAGAATCTGAAAACCGAGACTTTGGATTTTAGTTGAGGAAAAATACCTAACTGAACAACGTGTGAAACTTACCCAATGCAAATATAGGTTTGCTTCTTTGCAAATGTAGATTATCTTGTTCTCACATAGCGGTCATATGAGTGTCATTTCATTTCAAAAGGCTTCCTTCTAAGCATACGGTACTGATCTTCGTTAAATGTTTCGAGATACAACGATCTGTTAAATTACTCCAAGTATTGGAAGATACAATCTCAAATCTCAACCAAGCCCTTTTTATCATGTCGAGGAAATCATTTGCTGAAAACCCAGCAACATTGACTTGATGCTTCTCTCGAAAACATGTGGATTTAGTCCTAACGTTCCCCTGATCTCACTAGATCAGATACCCCCCCCCACACACACACTCCTGGTGGTAGCTAAAAGATCGTGTTTTCTCAAATAATCCTAAAACTTTTGCTCAATTCAAGACCAATATCAGTCAAGAAATTCAAAGGATAATAGGAAGAGATATTGTAAACTATTATGAAAAAAGTGTGATGGAAAGAGCCCATATTTGTGAACAGGACAATGGTGCTCATCTAAGTGATATTGTTTTCCATACCTTATTCAAAAAACTTCCAAAAGATGCACAATATTATGTATATTAATTAATATATATATTCTATTATAAAACAATAAAAATTATATTCATTTAAAATAATAATCGGACATTTAGCGCACCCAGGAAAATCTTGTAAATTAGTTACCTTGTCATTTTTTCCTCCTTCGACAATGTGTTTCTGAAATATAACTTCTATAAATTTATTTCATAGTCTGGGAGAATTAAAACGTTTTTTCGTATAAAAAGGTTTATTTTTAGGATGAATATTTTGTGATATATAATTCATTGAAAATCATGTATTTTTTTCACTTTTTTACAATATTCATATGTACCTTTGATATAATTAGAAAAAAAAAAATGTTATTGAAATTGGCTTTGCTACTTTCCTTTTAACATGTGCCAACATTTTTTTTCTGTTAAATTCTCGAAAAAGTAGAATTATTCCAAAGGAATATTAATTAGCGTAAAGCAAGCGTACTTCTAAGTCCCAGGCTCCACTGAAGCAATTACTATCAAGAAAACAAAGTACCTTCTTCAAATTCCAAAAAAAAAATTGTTTTTACAAGCAAAATATTCTTAAGTTCTGAAACATTACCGATGTTAACAACAAAAGAATAAAAACAGTAGATTCTGCCATATAAAAATCAATTATTAAATTAAATATTAAAATAAGAGAACATGATACATTATTGAAGTGGACAGTAATATCTTGTTCGAATATTAAAATAAAAAAAGATAGTAAAATAATAAATTAAATATATCTTAACAATGTAAATACACCTTGTATTTCAAATTAAACGTAGTTATTATAATCATAATGTATAATAATGTCAATATTTTGGATCTTATCTCCATGTACCAATTATTATTTTATACCCACACAATTTTGTTAACGTCATTTCCTCAAAAAAAAAAAAAAAAAAAAAAAAAAAAAAATGTTAGTACGAGTTAAAAATTGCATTTTAAGTGTTGAAAATATATTGATGAGTTACTCTCTGAGAAATATTCATTTTTTAAGGTGCAATAATAGCGTAATAATAGTTTTTTTTTTAAAAATGTAATAATAGTTTTTTAAGATGTAATAATAGTTTTTTAAGATGTAATAATAGTTTTTTAATGTATAATAATAGATTTTTAGAGTAAATAAGTTATTAAAATTGTACTCTCTCAGTGTTTAAAGTACTTAAAGATAGAGATGTGAAGTTTATTGCTTGTGAGTATATTTGTTTTCCAAAAAGTATAAAGTCCTTTTTAAAGAATATTTTTCGCTTTAGGACATTCCTGTAATAAAATTTATGTAAACGTTATTTGATAAAAGGGTTGTATCAGTATTTACGAAACGAAAATATAAACCATGATGTAGCCGTTTTCGGGTTTGTATTTGCTTATTTACATATTTCGCAAGTAATATTTGGATAAGATAGAGAGGTTTCTACTTTTATCCCTGAGCATGTTTTCGTGCAAGTTATTTTTTGATAAGATAGTGAGAAATAGTAATTTTTTGTTATATTTTCGTGTTATTATGACAACACTTGAAAAGGGCAAATGATAAAATCTTAATAACAGTGAACGTTCTCGAGAGAACATATCCTTATTTTCTTTGTACGATATGATTTCTATTTTTATTATGACGGAGAGAAAATTATGCAATTTTCTAGTTGCCTTCAAGAAGGCCTGGATATTGGAGACATATCCTCTTTTAACTCGTAGATCATAAAAACTGCTAATTCATAATTTTCTAAATCGTAGAAGCCCAAAACATGCCAAGGAAATAAACGAAATTAGAAACAAAATGGTTTGAAGGTTTCTGGACAAAAAATGTTAACTTTGTGATGGGTCTATCCACGATCTTGTCACTAACAGTCGTCTAGGGGAATTTTTGGGCCTTAGAAATTATTTTTATTAGAAAGCTTCCTCCGAAGAAGAGAACGGATCATGCAAATTAAGACTGATATATATATATATAGTATAAGCTTTCAAAAAGAAAAGGAGAGGGGGGAAAGATAGGATAGACTTCTAGCTGAATTGTTCTGTAGATTGATAGATTGATTAATAAATTAAGTGTTTTAGAATATGTCGAGTCTTCCTTCCGACCACACACCCTTACAACTTGTAATGGGATTCTCTCGCGTATTTCCTTTCAAATAATTCTTGAGGACTTTCATATAGTTTATTTGGCTTGAGAAGCTTTTCCAAAAAAAAAAAAAAAAAAAACATGGCTTATACAAATTAATTTAAAATTATTGAAATATAAATGTGTAAGATTGATTAGATATTCGTAGCATATATAAACAATTTTATAGTAAGGAAGTTGTGTTATAGAGAGAGTGACAGGTAGAATTCACAACGAGGAAGTTAAATTTTGATAAGAGGAAATAGATATAAGATTCGAAGTCAGTAAGGAACTGTATACGGACCGTGAGTTGGACTCACTTTACAAGTATTACTACTGACTTAGACCCGGTCAGCAATTCAAAGATAAGTAAATGTTTATCTTTATGTTCGGGCGTGCGTATGGACCAAAATCCACAATTGTGATATTAAGCAATTTGTGTTTGGGTTATTCTAAAATTTGAATAAAATCAAACTGAGTCACCACATTGTTTGAATTTATTAATTAGCAACTGTTCATTTTTGTGAGTGATTTATTGAATAAGGTTGGATCAAATACGTGAAGGAAGAACTCCTGGGAAATTGCTGCTTGTTTTCTATTATTTTTTTTTTTTTTTTGGATTTCCGTGATTACTGTAGTATATATAAATTCAGACAACAGATCAATCCTCACGTAAAGAAAAAGAAATGTAACTTTATATGTGAGTTTTCTACGTAAAGGTCACAGGATATGCGAAGAGTAGTAAAATACTTAATTTAAGAGACCTTGTTTTTGCTCCATATATTTTTAAAAAAACTATTAGTACAGCTTAGATTTTTTTGTGGCTTTTAAAAATATTTAAATCATTCTATAGAATTATAAAATAATATTTTTAGTTGGAAAGTTTTTTCTTCCTCTTAGTAGACTATAGATGTCAGAATTGAGACAATTTTTCATTTAGGTACCATTTAAAATATTCCGTAAACATACAAAATATTTTACTCCTTTAGATATAAAAAGAATTTTGCAATTATGGAAATTTCAAGCATTTCTTCTTTTTTGCTTATAAAAAAATAATTTTAAAATTTAGGAGGTATTTAGAGAAAATATATTTTTGATTCAATAACTGCACACGTATTCTTTTTAGAAACATAAAAAAATTAGTTTTAAAGTGTCCCGAAATGGAAGCATTCATTACGAAGAAGAAACAACACTAATCCTGTCCCATATTTATTTATACTCATGCCAGCGATCGTATTTCTTAACTTGTTATTTTGCACGACGTTCACTAGCAGACGTAAAAAATATTCATCATCAATTTTAAACACACACACGCACGCACGCACGCACGCGCGCACACACACAC
>BMAW01066129.1:351399-365312 GCA_019974015.1 Nephila pilipes
AAAAACAAATCTTCAAAATTAAAAATACAGGATTATTCAAAATGATGTATAGTATATATAAATTGAAATACTAAAATAAACTTATTTTTAAACATGCACTTACTAGAACAGGTTCTAAATAAAGGAAAATACACATTTTCATTTTATTGCATCATAAATGTTCGATATGACGTCCTTAAGTCACACGATAATTTAGACCAACATTCTGGTTACTAGCATGTGACCTCCTTGTGCTTTTGCCTTGATAAAGGCAGCCTGTTTCTTCAAATTGGTGAAACCATTTACGAATGCTAGTTACTATCCAAAATGTCTACGAAATGCATACTGGACTAAAATGACAGATTTCTATTTCGTTTTACAAATACGACAAGACGCGAAACATCTTTTCTTACTGAGACACCATTATTAGTTTTTCCGTAGCGCAACCGGCCAAGAGGAATGTGAAAATGTTTAGAGTTTTCCTACATAATAAGCCCATTCTAGTGAATGTATATTAAAAATAAGTTTATATATATTAATAGCATTTTAAGTAACCTTACATAAATATTTTTTTAGGAAAAAAAAATGTTTAAAAAGACCACTTCACAAGTTAGTACATATTTAAAAAAAATCTAGAACCAATTTTTTGTATTTATATGCCAATTAGTCGTGTATTCAATGAATCGGTTAAAAATTATGTCATCGCAATATAAGCCTCAGTTACAGACACACAAATTTAAGGTCATTTTAGAATTTTTTTTGTCCGAAATGTTACTCCTAATTTGGTAACCTTTTCTATAACATTACTGTTCTTGCTTACTTTATGAATAATAACTGGAAAAAAATTTGTATAATCCTCGATTTTTATTAATTTTTTTTCTTGCTACCGGCTGGTAAGACCTGAACTTTTGGAAAGTGATTAAGATAATTCGAGTGTTCAAAGAACTAGAAGTTATTGGTATCTTGAAAGTAATCTGACCTCGAAGGAGGGGTCCGAATAAATTGTAATTATTCAAACCTTGAATGGGAATGCAATTCATTTCTCCCCCAAGCGCTTTTAAAAATACAGATGATACTATTTCTTCTGTCAAAATATGTGATTGAAAGTATTCCGCCAAACAGCGGAAGAGCATTTAAAAATCAACGAGCTGTGTAATTTTCTGAAGATCTGAAAGAATGTCCAAGCAGGCTTAACATTTTTGTTGTAATTAGCATAAAATTGTTCAGTAAATGCTTCTCAGAATCAAATCTGCGTTCGGCGTATTTTGTGTTTTGGAGTCATCAAAACACATGTTATTCAATTAAGTATATGAACTCAAATGTCCTTTCCCCATAGCAGTTTTGAGCAATTATACCGCATGACTTCTTCCATTCATTTGAAATAATCTTGCTTAAACGATGAAATATTTAACATATATATGCATTTTATTTATTTATTTTTAACTTTTAAAATAAAATAAGTAGAAGAAAGAAAAATTTCTGTTACTTATGATTAGATAATAATCTGCTAATCTGCAAACTAATTAGAAATAATCTGCTTAATGTGGGAAATGAGTTTTTTTTCCAGTAAAACTGTTTTGCGAATAAAATATATATCTACCATAAGGAGATGGAATCGCATCAGCAGATTTAATTCTACGAGAAAAAAACAAACAAACTATGATTTATTGAAAAATAGAGACAAAAAGTTATTAAACGCACTTTAAAAATGTTAAGCGACGCAAAAATTTTATTTTTAACTTACACCTCTACAAAATGGCATTAATGTTTCTTAAGATTGCTTTATAGAACCCTAAAATTACTCTTTTTCGAAATTTTGTGACGCTCATTTTAACCAGTTTTGAAGGCATTGTGTCACAGATTCAATTCATAATCTTTTTCCTATGTAAAAGCTTAATAATTCTTAACCAAACAAAAATTTGAATATAAATTAACTTTAAGAAAGCAAAGATTCGATCAAGTTTTTAAATTTATGTAAGTTGAGGTTCATACTTATTTATGAATATTTTTCTACATATTTTGATAAAAATTACTTATCGAACTCGGTAAATGGCATAGTTAAAGTAAAATTCGAGTTTTTTCTTCTTCCAAAATCTCTCTGAATGAAATAAATACATTATTTTTCTCGTAAGAGGGGGGGGGGATAGCGGAAGTTATAACACAATTACATTCATTTTGTTATACCCTTAGAATTGCAAGGGTGACAGGCTTTAAATTGCTCCGTAACCAACCGTGCCGCATCATGGAAATCTGACCCCTTCCCTGGAAAGAATGAAAGCCTTAGCGCCGCCGCGATGACAACCACAAAAAGCATATGCAGCAGCTGTTATGCGAAAAGCTCCGTTGACTCACAGCTTCCCAAGAGAAATTAAAAGCATCCGAGTAGAAATCATTAGCCATATGCTGCTGAAACAGAGATTCGGTGCACGCGAAAAACAACCGGTGAAATTAATAGCGTTAGCCTTGACAGAGAACGTTTTACACGAAGAGAGCGGTTGTTTTGTTTGCGGGTTAATTACTTATTTTTGTATTCTTTTTGAGGGAAAAAAAGCTTTTTCTCTGAAATTATTGTTAGAGAGATAAGTAAGAGGTTATTCGTAATCGAACGTTTGTCATTATTAATAATGTGGAATATTTTTTTTTTTTTTGAAAATTATTATTTAAACATAAAAATAATACGATAACCAAATTTTATCAAATGTTCACTCGGACGGAATAATGAATTAAAAGTTAATACATGTGCTTGGAAATCAGCAGAAAATCCTTATTGAAAAAGGTCTATTGCAACTAAATGATAATTGTTAGTCCACAAATATGTTTCTTTCTATCCGAAAAAAATATTCTACATAAAAAAGAAAACAGCCCAGTGATTAAGTTATGGTTTCCTAAGAAAGTGGAGTCTTTATCTGGCGGTAGAAATATTGCAGTGGATGACGTCACCGAAACGTTGATTACGTAAATTAGATGACGTGTTTCCAAGAGCATTCAACGCGAGAAAGCCAAGTTGTTGGTTTGCATAGACAATGTTTTGGTAACGTCATCCCCCATAATAACACAGCCGCTATGTAAATGCACCGGTTTTTAAGAAACCGGTGCATTTACATAGCGGCTTACTTATAATTTCATTATACTTTAATTTTATATTTAATTTTATATACTTATAATTCCATTTATTATAATAACATTACTTATAATTTCACACTTTTTAATTACCCACCAAAGTGATTATTGTTTTCGTCAATGTATAAATTAGCGTAGCTGATCACTTTCAAAATTTTATCGAGAAATTTTTTGTGTATATATATGATGCCTGCTTTCACAGTAAAGAATTTAAATCTCAAAAATGTGACGAAATAAATTTCTACTAATTTTTTTTATTGGTTTGAAATAAAACATTTTAAAAATTAAGTATTTTACTTATCTATCGATGGATGTATTACCTCAAGTCAAATGTAATCAGGAATTAAGAAATGATGGAAAATTAATAAATTTATTAAAAATTTTATAACAATTATGAGACAATTATTTTTTACTCAAGAATTTCGAACCATATATTTTTAATTTGGCATCTTTCTTGGAATGTTTTGGTGTCAAATTATTTTAATAGTGATTTGCCAATATTAGCCAACAAAGGCATTCTTGTAATAAATCACGTAGTGTAATAAATTGAATTAAAACAAACTATATTTAATACGTTGCAGAGAAAAGAGTCCCTTTGGTGTTCTTTGCAACATACTGCATAAAAAAGGTTTTAAATAAAGGCTATATAATATTAATTAATATAATATTTAATGTAAAGATTAATTATTTTTATTTAAACAATACTAATAAAACCAATGTAAATGTGTAAATGACTATTAAAATCTATATGCTTAACTGAGTAAATTTGTTATATAGTTCTTGCACCAGTTTGATATGATCAGTTTGTAATTTTTGAAACACAATATTACATTTTTTCTTTTATAGTAGAATGTTTCAATATCCTCTCTGCTTCTAATTGCCTTCATATTTTATTACTGTCAAATTTAGTTTACGCATGCTCTGTTGCTACGATGATCACTTCATCCACTATCTGATGATATTAAAATGAGGAAAAAAAAAATTCCAATTTAACACTTGATTGAAATACAATTCTGCTAAATAAAAAAAAAGATACTAGTTGCTTGCCGAAGAATTCTTTTTTAAGTTGAACATGAATTCAAATTTTCTGATGTATTTTTAAATGGTTACGTCTCGATTTGTTTTCATTTAAACAATGACAATTATTTTCACAAGAGTTGTCTCATTGAAATGATTGTCGATCTTCTCTGGTATTTATGCCAAGTATATAAGTATAAATATTATCAATAATCAAACTTATAATTTAAAATATTATATAGGAACTAAAAAGCAAGTAATTTTTAATAAATGTAGTTTTTAACTTATTCACATTTCTTGCATTATTAACAACATTAAAAAAAAAAAAAAAACCTGTAAACTTTTGCAAACGTCTTTACTTCAGATAAGTGTTTAATTTTTAATGAAAAGGCTGTAAAATAAAATCTCTTGTTCAATATCAAGTATTAAAATATTTTTCTTTTAGAACATTAGAATATAAGAAGAAAAGCTTAGGTAAAAGACTAAAAGGAATATAAACTAATATTTTTTTTTATTTCGACAGCTTTAATATAAAATTTACTATTGAGTTATAAAAATATTGAAGTAATTATATTTATTTGTACGAATCAAATTATAACATTGGTTGATTTTAACCAATGAAAAATTAAGGACTAATAATATTATATAACAAATGAAAAAAAAAAAAAAAAAAAATGGAAGATCATCTTGCATTGTAAAAATCAATAATGAAATTAATCTGCTTTAAAAATGCTATTATTAACACAGGAATATAAATTAATAATTTGAGTGACAACAATATATCCTTTGTCGTCGTGTAGATTATTTGACAAGAATATTGTGTAAGATTGGGAAAAGCCGGTTTTATAAAATGAGACAACAATATTGTGCATATGTTATTATTTCAATTATACTTTGAGGCAGATGAGGAGGCGGGATGGGGGGGGGAGGCATGCATTAACTGAAGATAAATCATGAATGAATATACTATAAATTAAAATGTAATATTGTTACGAAAACAATTCCCCTGATATATAACACCATAGACATTTTTCATTGTCATGCAAATGAACACTTTTACGCAATGTTCCCGGTTCAGTCGAAAACATAACTGTATGTTTGTATGAATTGCAACTAGATGAATTTATCTTTAATTCTTAATAAAGCTAACAACGCAACTTTATATAACTGACGATGTTTAGCGTCAAGAAGACAACTTTCCTTTTATCTGAAAACACAATTATTAATTTAGTAAAAAAATATTTCTATTTATATTAACAGAATATAATATTTGATTAATGTGCAGTTCTACAAACCAGAGTTTAATGATTGGCTTATCCAGATACAGTTACAGGAATCCATCATATGATTCAATGTAACACATCGATCAATAACTCCCGAGACTAACCCAGAGCTGGCGCTCGTAGTAAACCAGTAACCAGGTCTTTCTAGAGTACTAACCTTTGCTTGAAACGTGTCAAAATTTTAAGTCGATCGGACCAGGAAAAAGGTTTTTTGAAGTGAAGTGAAAAAGGCTTTTTCCAAGTGGAGGCCGCGATTGCTTTCGATGGAACAAAAACAGCAACGAGTCGATGATTCAGAAAGCTGTTTATCGCTATTTACTCGCAACAAAAAAGATTTCTTGCGGAAAAAAAAAAAGATTTGGAAAAGCGTTGGAACGATTGTATCACCCTAAAAGGTGATTAACAAAAGGTGTTATGTTGATGAATAAAAAAAAAAATTTGCAAAAAAAATGTTGTTTTCAATGTTAGACTCGGGAGTTATTGATCGATGTGTTATTATTCACTAATTTTGTATTGTTTGAATATAGTTAGTTATGAAACACATAGTATTACTGAACTTCAAAGCAATAATAGATTTGAAGTTAAAAGTAATAAGAGTTAATAAAATTTCTTTGTGCTATTAAGAAAAAAGTTAGCAAACCTCACAACACATTACAATATCAATAGTCGGTGGCTCTAGCATTGGTGAAAGAAATCGGCTATTTATAAAAATTATGAATTAAGACTTAGAGATA
Organism: Nephila pilipes; assembly: GCA_019974015.1. Classification (NCBI taxonomy): domain Eukaryota; kingdom Metazoa; phylum Arthropoda; class Arachnida; order Araneae; family Nephilidae; genus Nephila; species Nephila pilipes. The sequence continues at coordinate 357,533 of BMAW01066129.1, forward strand.
CAATGAAGAGTCTAAGTTATAATCAAATTAAAATACAACTCGAATTCTTAAATGCAACCGAACTGTTTTATAATCTTTAAATTCATAAGCATAACCTGACTGAGGAATAACTATATAATTCTAAGCAACGCCCCGATCGCAGTAGCCTAGTGATCAAGGTCTCGAACTCGAGGCTGGTGTTATTTCCGTCCTGATGCCACTAAAACCCCGTTATGTAGTAGTGATGAAACACACTAAATCTGTCGAATCCCCAAGTCTTCCCGTGAGCATGGTGTGGAAATTTAGTGAGTAATAGATCAAGTATTGTCCTCATCACTTGATTGAGATTTAAAATTATGAAGTCAGTTGCCAATAACCCTCGTGTTGCTTCTAAATTCGCCGTCAATAAGCGATCAAACAATCAGATTAACATAGGGTCCGAGATAGCAGATTTCAAGCTTCTAGAAATCGACGAATCCAATTATGAAATAGAAAGGAATGTAGGAAACCGATAATAAAGAACGCGAAAATCACGTTTATCAAGAAATTTCTTTCACTTGAGAAGGTTATACACATGAAATACAAATCGTTTGGAAATATCACTTGACACTTTCAAATTAAACGATATTACAAAAAAAATTGTAATCTTAAAAAAGGTATTAAAATAAAAATTCTGTTATAGTGACATTTTTTTTTTTAAATAAACAGTATCGAGACTAATTACTGAATTTATTATGCTGATAAATCAAAATAAAAAATTTTGAAAACACATTTAATTTGATCGATGAAAATTTTTTAAACGTAATTACAACAGTTTAATATGGCTTGAAATAAAAAAAAAATGCCCTCTTAATCTATCAGCCTCATTCTTATTTTAGAATGCTTGAGATTCCACTTGCTCTCGCTAGATATACTGAAAGGGTATACAACTTGACGTAAAAGAACGTTCTTATAATCTCTTATTGATTATTTTAAGCATATATTCTTGTTTTCAGGAACTGAATCTGTTCTTTCGCAATGTAAGGCATTGAAAATAAACGGAAATAATTAACTGTGGTTTTCTATTTGAAACTTGTGTGGCAACAAAAAAAAATCTAACTGAAATAAATGAAGATATAATCAGCTCAACGCACAGAAAAGTGTGAACTCACAAAACCAATTAGAACGCACGATATCTAGTTCTAACTCATTTAATCTAGTTTTCTAAAATTACACTTCAAAAATATAGCAATAACTATAGATAAAAAAGCTTTTAACGTGCATTCTGAAATTTTTATCGTCCCCAAATCAATTACTTAATCCTTTTCAAAAACAACTCAACTCCTCAAGTTTCTTTAATACGGGTCATTATCCTTTATAAGTAAACTGTTCAGCCCAAAAAATGGTAACTGTCACTCGGACAGAATAAAAAGTGATTCACTACTCAAAGCAGACAATTGTTTGGGGTTCTCAAAAGAGAAGGTGAGGTTTCATTAGCGTGTTTATTAAGAAGGTAGAGTCCACTAACCTTACTCTCGTTTCTAACTTTCTTTTTAACCTACTTTAAATAGGATCTTCGAGAAACGGTTTAGTTTATTCTAGGTAGAAAGGAATTGTTTGCGGTTCGTATTATTTCTTGGATGCCTTTTCGTACAATAATTCGTCTGCCCTGGATCTAGAAATGCCAATGTATGGTAATAATGTTCGAAAGAAAAATAATGGAGGTATCTGAGTCGCAAGGTTGGAAGTGGCTTAAGGATTTTTTTTTTTTTTTATAAAAATTATGATGCATCTTTGAGGTGTAAATAAACTAAAATTGGCATGAGATTGCTTTGAGCGCGTATATGAAAATCTTGACGCATTTAGAGTTTGCTTAAATTGATTTAAATTTAGTATAAATGCATTTTAAAGGTTTTCGATTGTCAATCTTTGATATTTGTGTCAAGAAAAAAATTTGTTATAAGATTTCCTCATATGATTTTTGAGTTTAGGAAAAAAAATTTCAGTTTTACAACAAATTAAAAAAAATACAGAAATGTTTGCATACAAGTGCCGTCTTGGACTTATTTCTCAATGTACTAAGTTATATTGTTCGTGAGAACGATCGAAATATGCATTTTATTAATTGTTTAAAAATATCGAATTATTTATTCATTAATTGGATTCATTTTTTCAAAAGAAATTTAGTTTATTTTAAATGTATTATGGATATAATGTATGCTTAAAACTGTTCGGTATAAAAATCACTCCCCCCCCCCTTTTTTTTAAGTATGTTTGTATTGATTACATTTTGTTTAAATGTAGTTATGTAGTTTGTTAGTTAAAATTCAATCGTGTTTCAAGTATTTATATTTATTATGAAAACTGTCGCACATTAGAAGCCCCTAGCAACTAATTATTCAACTTTTTTATTTATAAGTAGGAAATAACTAATGACACAGAGCGCTTCTGATTTTTTTTTGATTAAGGACTCTTTAAATTTAGCTGGAGGGAAAATGTGATATTTTTTTGAATGAAATATGTTCAAGTTAATACATATAATTTTTTAATATCTAATCCGAAAAGTAATTGTTCATACATTTTTAGAATCAAATTGTTAAGCATGCTTTTTGATTTTCTTTTCGTTAGCTTCGCGAATGGACATTATTTGTCATAATGCATCTCCATGTGATTTTAAAAGAAAACGAATCTACGATATTTTAAAAGTTTAACGTTATATTTAATGCATTCTATTTTTTCTGTAATTGAAGAGGGAAAATTTTTTAATAATTCCTTTTTTTAGCAATTTAATAAACGCATTAGTTTGAAGGGAAAAAAAACAACTCAAGGTTTATATGTTTTTAAAAATACATATAAAATCTTAAAGAAACAAAGATCAGAAATTACAAACTGGCATTTATTAATTCTACAAAATTTTTTAAATTCGTTTAATTTATAATTTATGAGACAAACGTAAATGATGACAATTATAATGTTTATGGCATTAAATTATGTGATAAAATACTCGAGTCTAAATTGTAAATAAAAATAATTTTTAATGAAATTATTATCAACCGTGGAAATTTTACTTCACATAGTCACTAATCAGTGTATTATGACGTTTTTTGATCATAAATTTGGGAAAAGATCATATTTATCAAACCAGAAAGTTAGAACCTTATTAAATCACATTGCAAATAGACAATATTTTCAATGGTATTTTCTACCTTCTGGAAAATAATGGAGTTCATTTCTTCTCAGGTGCTCTCTTCCCCTTGAATAATAAATTATATCGCTTATCTGCCTTCAGAGATGCCGACAGGAAGCAAAACTTCCTCAAGGCTAATAACAGGTATTAGTAGAATGAAAGATTACAAATCTCTTTAACTTGTCTTGTAGCACCTGCTTTTTTCTACAACTCCGATCATACGGAGGAGTCCAGATTTTCTTTTTCTATATTTTTCATAGCAATATGCATCGCAAAAATCGAACAATTGTAAAATGACCCTGAACTGGTAATTGTGAACAGATGTTTAATTTTTAAAAAGCAATATTCCACCCTTTTCTGCCGTGTTGATGGCAGATTCACGTTAAAGCTGTCGAGCTTTAAGTTCTTCCCATTAGCGAGATATGGATGTTTAGAGAAGTAGGTGTAAACTCAGATGTCATCTTCGTCACTTGACCGACGTGCAAAATTACAAGGGCCTTCGCCAATATTCCTCGTGTTACTTCTTTGAGCGACGACAATTAACAAACAATCAATGAACCCGCCTTTTTTCTATATTAATTATAAATATTCTCTTATCATCAAAACAAAATAGTTTATAAATACAATATACGAATAGAAACTTAACTGTTATTTTATACTAGACAAAATTAAGTGATATGAAACAAAAAATATTTCGGGTGTTAGTGGCAAAGTCTAACATACGGAATATGATCATCCATTCTGTTAGGGTATGACATGCAAAGATTTTCTATGGAATAAAAAGGATGAAAGTTCACAAGATTCTATTTGAATTATGATTGGTTCATATTATGTCTGAAAAAAAAAATTCACTTCGTGATATTACAAAATTATTTTTACTGTAAGAAAATAATTTTAAAGATATCGAAATTAAGTGTAGATAGGAAACATGTTTTGTGTGATTGAAGAGAATAATGTTTTAACGAATATTCAATAGTAAAACTACTTAGAATAATCATTAGTACAGCTCAGCTCCAAGTTCTTTTAACTTATTGAAGGAAAAATAATACATAAAGAATGTAGTTTTAAAATTTCAAAAGTATTGCAATTTACTGTATAATATGCTTGAACCGGTAATTTTTCTAACATTGCAAATTATTTTACTTTAAAAAAATATTTCAAAGAGCTTCATTTTAAATTTCGTATTTCAGAGAATTGAAGTATCTACAAATTAGAAAAAAAAATACATTAACGGCAATGAAAAAGCAAAGCAAACGGACATATTGGAAACATTTCAACATGTACTTAAATTCAGGAATTTTTTTAAAACTATATATATTGATTTTATCATTGTATTAATCATTATCTTAAAAAGCGCATTAAAGCTGTTATTTAAAAAAAAATTCTTTACTAAATTTGATAAGTCAATAAGAATATAATAGCTCTCTTATTTAATAACTATCAAAAATCTCGAGATAATCTTGAAGGAAATATTCAGGACCATTCCTTTTATACAGCTTTTCAAAGTAATAAACTAAATTGCTTAAGTTACCGTTGATATTACTTCCATACAAGCAAATATTCATAAGCAGAATTTTGATTATTATTTCTCTTTATTTTGAAAAATTATTTATTTATTACATGTATTAAATATTTATATAATGCATTATAATGCTAAAAACAATATAAATATCATCAACCAATTGACCTTGCAAACGTCGCGTATATTTCTATTCTAATTTTTTTGTTTGTTTTCGCTTTAAGCATATCTAACCAATTTCATGCCATTTCGAGGGGAAAAAACATAAAATCTCACCATCAGAATTATTTTTCCAAAATTTAAAAAAAATAAATAAACCTATCTTAAACAATATATTTATTATTTTTCTTTCGCAAAGATCCAGGACACAATGGACTTCATTATGCCGGCACATTTTCTTGGTTAAAAAGCCAGGTTTTCAGTCGCACGGGCGTTTGTAGCACATCACGAAACTATCAGACACAACACATCGTGACTACATCTGCTTTCATGACACTATCAAAACCATGAATAGAACGTTTTTCTCGCAATTTCCCAACGTCTCGCATTGAAGACAACCGCTGTCGTGATAAATTCTGATTAGTGGCTCTTCAAATCATAGAACGGAAAGAAAATAAAAATCTGATAAACTGTTAACTCATCGTCATTTCGGAAATTAAAGAAGAGATACAAGGAAAAAAAAGGAGGATGAAATCTTCCATTGTTTCTGTTTGAAGTAAAAACCATCTGCTACTTCAGTAGGCATAATTTGCTTCCCTCTCTGTCTCTGTTTTTGTTCTTTACGTCGTTGTTTTTGTTAAAGACTCATTGTTAGAATTTAGGAAAAGGTTGAGTTGTTATGGAGTAATTCTTGGTGGGTGGTTTCATGACAAGATAGACGAAATAACAGAGTGATAACTTTCCGGAACAAATATATGTAGGGAAGGTGACGCTGAGGTTGTGGGGGGAGATTGGACTCGCGTTGAATGGCTGGTTTGAAAGAGTATTTGATTTTTCGTGAAAAACATTAAGACTGACCTATATTTGAATAAATACTACATCTTAGCAAAGCAGTAATTTCCTAAAAATCTAACAGTATTTTTTTTAAAAGATAAAATGTTAGAACCTATATAACAGTTTAATCTTTTTAAAATATAGAGAGATCGATGATCGTTTGTTCTTAAAAATGCAAATTAAAACCTCTACTATATAACAAATAATCTGTAAGTGCAGTAAACCCCGTTAAGTCGGATTAATTGGGATCAGAGTCGGTCCTGGATATCGAAAATCCGAGTTATAAGAAGAAAGGAATAAATAAATAAATAAATAAATAAATAAAAATCCTCTTTATAGTGAACACAAATCGAGTATGAATCGTATTTACTGAAGATAAAGACATTTGCTTCGTGAACAATACAAGTGCTTAAAATTTTTTAATGCATTTTCCATTCAGGCAATGTAGCGACATATGAAATTTATCACTGGTGATAAGAGGTGTTACTGAGGTTTTGTTGGCTTTGTACAGAAAATTTGTAAAGTCAAAAGCCTTCCCAATTTTACTTTTGTGCATTCATATGTGTTAGAATATTTCGGTATAGAATATATTTTTTCAAAAAACGTGGATGAAACAAATAAATATTGTCGCGGAAATTTCGAAACAAAATAGACAAAACATTCTTCATGAAGACTAACAACGATAGAATCAAAAAAATTATTGAAAAAAGAAATTATTCTATGCAATGCATTGCAAAAAATTTTTTGCCACCAAAGGGATGTACGTAATTAACGATTAAATACGTAGAGTTTGTTTAATTTTAATTTTTTATAGTACATAATCTATTAAAAAAGTTTTGTTACTTAATATTGGCAAATCAATTTTCATTATAATATCATTTGATCCCAATAGATTTCAAGAAAAAGCCAAATTAAAAAAAAAATATTTCAAAACTCTTGAGGCAAAAAAAGTCGTCTTTCAACTGTATAAAAATTCTGAATAATTTTATTCATTTTCTTTCATTTCTTGATTCATAATTACATATGGTTTAAGGTAATACCTCAATCGATAGGTAAATAAATAATTTTTATTCATGTTTTATTTCGATCCAATAAAAAATTCAGGAGAAATTTATTATGACATATTTTTGAAAATTATGTTCGTACTGGTGAAGACAGAGATCAAACATATACACAAAAACTTGAACAGTAAAATTTTGGAAAGTGGTCAGCTGGATCATTTTGTGGTTAATAAAAACAATAGCCCCTTTTAGAGGCTAATACGCCCAATAAAGTAAATATATATATAAAGAAAAACGATAAAAAAATAGTATGAAATCTTATGCTTTTTCTTTTAACAATTTGTAGAAATAGTTTTTGTGTATAACTCTTTTGAAAAAATGTTAAAATTGAAATTTATTGACACCTATGTATTTTTAAACGAAACATATCACATTTTTTTCTAACGTTAAAAATAATCTTTTCTATGAAGAAATATGAATGACGTGTCAAGGATGTATAAAAATGTTTATCTTACGAATAAACTGGTTATCAAGGAAAAAATAAGATTATACTACAAAAATAAATAGGATATCAATTATTAAATTATTTTGCTGATAAAAATATATATATACCTGGTAAATTTACAAAAATTTCCCTGAAAAAAGTTTTATGTAATTAATTAGGATGTATATTAATTTTATTTACAAATTTGGTAACTATTCTTTCAGTAAATATTATCTGATGTTCTAATTTTTCTTTTCCTTAATACTATACGTAAAAAATGATTCATTCTGTAACTTTTGAGAAGCCTATGCAATTATTCTTCGCTCCAGACCAGACAACATCAGGTTACCCATTTATTAAACTCTTTATCTAAGACTGTTAATTGGGCGTTGTCCTGTCGTGTAGATTGTGGATACTCCTAGAAAATTAATTAACAACACCCTTAGTCAATGACAATGGATTATTTGAATGCGTATCGAGACGCTACTCAATCTGTCAACGATGTTTCTCTGCAACAGATTAAAGCAAGTAGAACGTAGACTGGCTAATAACGCTACTGGAGGAAGAGTAATGTTCTTATTTAAAACAATTCATCACAATTAAAGTGAATCTCAGGCGTTGAATCCTTACTTGTTTAT
>BMAW01066129.1:365322-383668 GCA_019974015.1 Nephila pilipes
TTCAGTATGCTTCGTTCGGTTACATATTACAAAATGTTAATTACTCTTAAGCAATAACCGGATATATGGATGTAATTTTATTCTTCCGCATAAATTGATCCTTACGTACTATACTAAGTACAATTTATTAGTGTCGATTTGTTGTTTGGTTTCGGAAGCCTTAAGATTAGTAATTTCACAATATAGAAGATGACAAATTCAGTTGCTTAGTTTTGCAATGATGAAAAGCTAAAGATACTTAAGGAGAAGTGTAACTCTGAATGATTTCTATGCCGAGCAAAATGTAAGAATATGACCAACAGTTTTATTTCTCTCGATTACTTTTAGTAATCATTAAGACATACGATAATGTGGAGTTTACTTCAACCTAGAAATAAACAAAGACAATCAACATTTGCCGATTCTGAGTTTACAGCTTTACATACAAGGATGCGCATCAAATCTGTTGGTTATTCCTTCCGTTGGCATTGGAAGTTTAAAGAGTAAGTGCCAGTTTAAAGAATTATCGTCACTCGTCCATGACCAGGAGTTCGAAATAGCAGATCCAAATCCTGGCCTTTCTTGTTGCTTCAAGGTGGAAGCGTCCAATAAACCAATGCGTCGAATAACCTTCGTTTTTTCATTTATATGTTCCGTTATACATGTGATCAATATTATATTATAAATTAACATTTATGATTGGTAATGGTGATGACATTACTGTTATTTTTATAATATAATTAAAGCTTTGTATTTTTTATTTATTTATTAGTGAAATGGTCTAATTTGATTGACTATGTTGACTGATTAATTCATTAAAAAAAGACGCATCTTCTGGAAATGGTACTTTTAATCACCGGGACGTATTTCTAATAAATATTCAGCCGATGGAATCGGTACTTCATCCGGAGTTCAAATTATCTAAAGCATCCATTTTCCCAGAAAGAAACATATAAGTGCGATTAAAATAATTAAATAAAGAAACGGTTAAGTACATCAGGCTGGAGGTGCGTTGGTATTTCTGCTTGCGGCTGTAGGTGCAAACTCCAATTCAAACACTTACATTAAATTCAATCCTGGTAAAATCAAAAAAATAGCAAATTGTAAACGTGTGATTGATTCATAACTTTAGCTTTAAAGTGGTACCATTTTTGTCATCGATTTTCAAATTATTTATGAAAATATGATAGTTCAGAGAATTCTACATTTAATAAAGATTTTAGCCAAAAAAAAATTTGAAAAGTTTTAGAGATCTTTTTAGAATGATACGTATTTTTTAGAAAAATATCTTTTCTTTTTTGAAATAATAACTCATATATATTTTGAGAGTATAAATTTAAATTTTACTCTGAGAGAAGAAAATATCGCAAAATAAATCAAACTATATATTTTAGAAATGAAAGCAATAGCCACTATATAGTTTTATAAAAACAAAAAGGAATTTAATTAACAATAATTATGTTCTAATGGTTTGAAAAAAAATCCATTAAATATGGTATACTGATTTGATGCTTCTGGTGATTTTGAATCAAAACAGGTATATTTCCAGGTTTAAATATGAATTTCATTCTTTATTGAAATATGAAGACCTTATACCCACAAAAAATATTAACTAGCTAAAATCAGTGTTTGATTCAATCATCATTATTTTTAAGGAGTAGCTTTTTACTCAATAACTTCAATTGATAATTCAATATATAATTAATTAAAAAAGATTGCGTTATTTTTATGAAGGAATTCATTTCTAGTAATGATGAATGAGTTTATTCTGACAACATTTTTTATCAAAAAGATTGAATATTACATTTTATCAATAAAGTATTAAGTCTTGATTTTTCAAAACAATAAGGTAAGGCTGGGTCATTTTTTGTTTGTGGTTACAAAGCCGAAAAAAAGGAGTTGTTGCGGATCATTATAACCCAAACTACCTACTTCGCGAGATACTGAGCGGAAAAAGAATTTGGCGTCGTGCACGAGCTTATCGAAAAATTTAATAAATGTGTATTTGCCATTTCGAGCATCATCATAATAGATTTTTTTGGAGATAATTCAGATTCTACAACTAATCTTCCGCTTGGAACATTGATGAGTACAAAAAACAGAAACGAAGTATCCGTTTGAGATTAATTAATTATGACGCTCAACAATAACGCATTGTCACTTTCAGGTTGATGCAAGCATTTCGTTCCGCCCTGAGGCCATACTGGTGATTTAACAAACTGTTCTTCTTCGTACGTTTTGTTCTTCGGCAATATCACTTTGTCCGCTATCTACACAACCGCATCATTAAAATCACTAAGCAAGTTCGATCAACTCTCAACTCGGCTCCACGGCAAAATTCGACTACAAAAAAAATTGAAACGGTGGCTTGGTGTTGCCCGAAATGTTTGACCAAAACGGTGGTGGTAAAAAGCATACTTTAGGGTACGCAGCAGAGAATAATTGAGTTTTCGGCCGTGAAGGAACAGCCGTTTGAGGAGGTGTTGTGGTATTCTTCCGTGTTTTGACCCCAATTTATTGAGCTTCGTTGTGAAATATTATAACTGAGTGACCATTCACACGAGTTACTAAACAAAACGATTTCTTATTTTAACATCATATGCAATTGTTAGAAGGATTATGCGTTACAACTTAAAAAAACCTTAGAATTCTGAATCTTCTATTTTGGAATAATTCTTATTCAGGAAGAACAATAAATAATAGTTATTTGATAATTAACACATATTAGAGGGTTTAATCATATAATCAAAAATATTAAATATTTAATTAGATCTTCTAATGATTAAAAATTGATTAAAGATTGAAATGCTATTTTAAAAAAACTGTGTAAAATGCCCCAGATTTGGTTTGAAAACATAATGCACGTGCTTGTGTTTAGTATTGTCTTTCTTCCTGTAGAAGGCCCTAAAGGAAGTTCCTGGAATAACACAGTGTTGATGAAGCTTGTGTTTGTCTACGCTTGGGGCGTGTGGTAGCTCTTGTGGTGAATACTGTTTATTTAACTTTGTATCTGGAGAAACTTTATTTTCGAATGAATTTTTTTTCGCCACGTATTTCTCTCCCATATACTTTTTTTAAGATGGTGATAATGCATGGTTTGCAGTAATTTTGTTTTCTGCTCGAGAAAAGGCAGCCAAAAGCCCGCAACGACATTGAAAGCAACACAAAGACATGCTTTGAAAAAACTGAAGGATTTTGAGTGGTTTTCTCGTTTCAAAAGCGTATCGATTAGAACAAATACTATCTTAACGTCATCAACTGCCCGAAAAGATGAAAATGTCGAGAAAATTTTATTAGTTTTGTTTAGCGAAGGCTGGGCATATGGATCATTGAACACATGGAAGACTTAGTGAGTCTTGGAACTCAGTTTAATGATTTAAACAGAAAGATTTAAGGATAACAAAGATCGCTATAAAACTTGTTAAATAAAAAGTACCAATTTGTGGTCAAGCATGACGACTCCATATCCCATGGCACCCTACTCATTTGACCTCTTAGCTCCGTGGAATTTCTTCTTGATTCCGCGCATGAAGAGAAAATCGATTTGACATGAAATGGTCAAAATATCAAGCAGAGGTGGCCCTAGCTAGTATCAAAATATTTTAACATTTAATGGAATCACTAGTCAATGTAAATGGAAGTAGTTTTTGGCTTGGGCGATAAGAGATTGTTATGCAAAAAAAAAAAAGAAATAAAATACGCAGTTTTTTTTAAAAAATTCCTTTGGAGATACCGCTTCATATATTATTCCATTCGATGGTTCAAAAGTTTAATTATTTGGAAATTGTTAGTAAACATTACTAAAACCGCCATTAAATTGTTCGTATTAAAAAAAGCATATGTTTTAGCTGATGGTTTCTTCAGATATTTCATATTACATTTTAGCTCTTTAACCAATCGATATGAGTATGTTCTATAGTGGCTTCCCTCGAACAATTCGTTATCAGATTTTTATCGTGTGAACTCGGGAGTTTGTTGAACTTGATCGGCAGGTTGCGATACAAACTACTCACATTTTCACCAAGGTTTGTAATTGTCAGTATCGTTTCAATGCTGTGTTTCTGTTTATAGATGTAGCATATCACATTTGTAGTGAAGATCCCAAAGGTGTGCACATGGTATACTGTTCAGTGAGGAAACTTCTCGAAGCCACATCTTCTTCAAGTTCTTCCAAAGCCCAGTTCTTAAGAGGTGGCAAAATAAAATGCGATAAAGCATGCGGAGTGGAAGTAGCTCGTCAGAGCTTCCAAACTAAATGGTACTGAATGATTTTCTTCTCTGCGGTGTTTTTTAATCAAAGTAGCTTTCTTTTTATGCAGTGTTTTTTAATAATTCAGTTCATTTAATTTTCAATCTTTTGATTTAATTTTGATGTATTGCTAGAATAAGTACTCGGTTGGATATTTTATATTGTGCTTCACGGGTACCAAATGTGTTAGAGCATGTTATGCGTGCTTTAATCCGCTTATTGTGTGTGTGTGTGTGTGTGTGTGTGTGTGTGTGTGTGTGTGTGTGTGTATTGTGTGTGTGTGTGTGTGTGTGTGTGTGTGTGTGTGTGTGTGTGTGTGTGTGTGTGTGTAAATTTTTGATAATTTATTTTTTAAGAAAATATTTAATTTCTCGAGCTTTAGAATCCTTTGAAAAAACGATTTACACAAATAGAAATTTGATGATTTATATGTAGAATGGGAAAACAAAAACAAAGGTAGGACGGGTAGCTATAAAAAATATGTAAAATGTGCTGTATAATTCAATAAACACAAAAATAAATTAAATTGAACCGTATAAAAAATTTGCTATGACCTAAAATAAATGTAAACAAAACTAAGTCTAATCAACAAATACAGACAAAACGGAACTTTTTTTTTCCAACAAGGTAGGAAAGTTAAGATCATGTTCCATGTTATAAGAAATTCGAGAAGAAAGCTTTCTCAGGCTAGTCATGCACCTCCACCTCGCGTGACTCATGTCATTAAGACTTACATACAGAATTCTGATAAACAAGTAAGGATTCAACACACACACACACATTTATTAAAAGGACAAACAAGATGTACCCTGTACATTTAAAAGTTCTTGGCAAAGGAAAACTAATCATAAAGGACACCTTGCTCGCGTTTGTCGATCTCTCTTTGGACCGCATTCTTCGCATCTTCTTTTTTCGGTACTCATATATATATATATATATTTGTTTCTTCCCTGATCCAATCACTAACCTCTTTATTGTTTTTGGGATATCTTTTCTCTTATTATTTACGTGAAGTTTAATCAGCTGTTTTCTAAGTTCCGTTAAAAAAGGCATCTTTTGCATAACTTGTTTTGATTGTAAGGAGGATTTGCATGCATAAGACAACAGATGTATCTATAGGAGCTAGCTCAGTTATATTGTGGACTAAACGTACAGATCATCTACTTCTCATTTACATGTATACGCGGTAACTAAATTATTACTAGTTACTACTTTCCCTTTAGTTTTATAATACAGTAGCACGTTTGAGACCACGACCTTCTAAATTAGCGATTTTGCCGGATTATCGAACGTCAATACAGATTTAACAGGGATACCAAGGACAAATCCCTTTAGATAAAAATTTAAGCGATTAAAGCACGCATAAATATGCTCTAACACATTCTGTACCCGTGAAGACAATATAAATATCCAACCGAGTACTTCCTTATTCTAGCAATACATCAAAATTAAATCAAAAGATTGAAAATTAAATGAACTGAATTGATAAAAAAACACTGCATAAAAGAAAGCTACTTTGATTAAAAAAACACTGCAGAGAAGAAAAATTATTTCAGTACCATTTAGTTAAAAAAGCTCTGACGAGCTACTCTAATCGCATGCTTATCGCATTTTTATTTTATTACCTCTTGAAGAACTGGGCTTGGAAGAACTTGAAGAAGATGGGCTTCGAGAATATTTCACTGAACAGTATAGTTCATGTGCACAATTGGGATCTTTCACAAATGTGATATGTTACATCTATAAAACAGGAAACACAGCATTGAAACGATACTGACAATTACGTAAACTCTTGGTGAAAATGTGAGTAGTGCTGTATCGCAACTTATTGATCAAGTTCAACAAACTCCCGAGTTCACACGATAAAATCTGATAACGAATTGTTCGAGTGGTGCCGAATTATAGAACACCATATCATCGATTGTTGGATTAAAGAGCGCTAAATGTAATATGAAATATCTAATGTCTGTTCTTCATCAGCTAAAACATTATGCTTTTTAATACGAACAATTTTAATTATGTATTTTAATAACGTTTACTAACAATTTCAAATAATTAAACTTTAACTACTGAATGGAATATATGAAGCGGTATCTACAAAGGAATTTTTTTTAAAAAAACTGTGTATTTCTATTTTTTTTTTGCATAACAATCTTATCGCCCACAAAAATACTCTCCATTTTCTCTATACATTTGACCAGTGATTCCATTGTTGGAAACATTTTTGATACTCAGCTTTGTAATAACTTCTGCTTCGATATTTTTCTTGACCATTTCATGTCAAATCGGTTTTCTTTCTTGCCCTCTTCATGCGCGGAATCAAGAAGAAATTCCACGGAGCTAAGAGGTCAAATGAGTAGGGTACATGGGATAAGGGAGTCGTGCCATGTTTGACCACAAATTGGTGGCCTTTTTACTAACAAGTTTTACAGCGATCTTTGTTATCCCCAAATCTTCTGTTTAAACTCATTAAACCGAGTTCCAAGACTTCAATTAAGTCTTCCATGCGTTCAATGATCCATCGTCTATCTTCAAACAAAAACTAATAAATTTTCTCGACATTTTCATCTTTTCGGGCAGTTGACGGACGTTAAGAGCGAGATTTGTCTCAATCGACATGCCGCCATTTTTGAAACGAGAAAACCACTCGTAACCTTCAGTTTTTTCCAAAGCGGCGTCTTTGTAAGCTGCTTTCAATGTCACAGCAGTTTTTGCCGCCCTTTTCTCGAGCAGAAAACAAAATTACCAAACCATGCATTGTTCACCATCTTAAAAAAAAGAAGAGGGAGAGAACAGCTGTGGCGAAAAAAATTCATTCGGAAAATAAACCTTCTCCAGAGATGTTACAAACAGTACTGAATTCACAAAGAGTTGCACGACACGCCCCAAGCGGGAGAAATGTGTACAACACAAGCTTCATCAAATACTGTGTTATTCCAGGAACTTTTGCGGGCCTTCTCATATATTATTAATAATAATAATAAAACACAAGCACGTGCATTGCGTTTTTCAAACCAAATTCCGGGGCATTTTACAGTTTTTTAAAATATATTTCAACTTAATCAATTTTTAATCATTAGAAGATCTAATTAAACATTTAATAATATTTTTGATTATATGATTAAACCCTCTAATATAAATAATTGATTGTAAATAACTATTATTTCTTACTTGTTCGAATAAGAATTCATTCCAAAAATAGAAGATCTAGAATTCTAGTTTTTTAAGTTGTAATCAAAAGTCATAATCCTTCGAATAATTGCATATGATGTTAAAATAAGAAATCTGTTTTGTTTATAACTCTGTGAATGTATCACTCATTATAATATCTCTCACAATCTAAGCTCTAAATTTAAACTTAAGCCCAAAACACGCAAAGGAATAATACCACAACACCTCCTCAACCATTGAACTTCACGCACGAAAACTCCAATTATTCTTCACAGCACCCCAAACATGCTTTTTACCACTCACTGTTTTATTCAAATGATTTGGCAACACCAGTTTTCCACTGTTTACCTTTGTAGTTTCATTTTTATTGTGGAGCTGAGTTGAGGAGTTGATCGACCGCTTATTAAAGATTTTAATGATGCGGCTGTGTAGATAGTGGACAAAGATATTTGCCGAAGAACAAAACGCATTAGAAGAAAGGAACAGTTTGCTAAATTCGTTCCAGGTATGGCCTCAGGGTGGAACGAAATGTTTAATAACTTGAAAGAAAGTGACTACTGCGTTACGGTTGGAAGTGCTCGTTAATCGTTTGGCACTAATTAACTCAAACGGATACTTCGTTTCTGTTTTTGTACTCATCAATGTCCTTAAGCGGAAGATTAGTTGTAGAATCTGAATGACTTAAAAATCTATTATAGATGATGCTCGAATGGGCAAATACACATTTATTAAATTTTTCGATATGCCTGTGCACGACGCTAAATTTTTCCTGCTCAGTATCTCATAGTGAGGTAGTTTAAGTTATAATGATCCAAAAATAACCTTTTTCTTACTTAGAATCATGAAATAAAAAATTAATCTGTTTTACTCATTGTTTTGAAAAAATCTACAGATCTTTTAATACTTTTATTTGATGCAAAATGTAATAATTTAATCTTTTGATAAAAAATGTTATTTAGAATAAACTTTTATCTATCACACGGTATTAGAAATGAATTCTTCAATAAAAAAATAACGCAATCTTTTTTTAATTAATTATTATACTTGAATTATCAATTTCAAGTGACATTGAGTAAAGCAATTCTTAAAAAATAATTTAGATGATTAATTTAATCCAAACACTGAATTTTTTACTTAGTTAAATATTTTTTGTGTGGTATAAGGTCTTATATTTCAATAAAGAATGAAATTACATTAAACTGAAATATAATTACGGATTCAAATCACCAGAAGCATCAAATTGTATACTATATTTAATGGATTTTTCAACCATTAGAACATAATTATTGTTAATTAAATTCCTTTTGCTTTATAAAACTATATAGTGTTTATTACTATTTCTTAAAATATAGTTTGATTATTTGGTGGACATTTTCCTGTATAAAATTTAAATTTATACCAAAAAATATATGTAAGAGTTATTATTT
Organism: Nephila pilipes; assembly: GCA_019974015.1. NCBI lineage: Eukaryota > Metazoa > Arthropoda > Arachnida > Araneae > Nephilidae > Nephila > Nephila pilipes. The sequence continues at coordinate 374,149 of BMAW01066129.1, forward strand.
CTGCAAAAAAAGAAAAACATATTTTCAAAAATACTGCATCATTCTAAAAAGGATTCTAAAACTTTTTTCTAAATTTTTTTATTAAAATTTATTAAATTATGTAGAATTTCTGAACTAATATATTTTCATAAATAATTTTGAGGTAACTGATGGATAAAAATAAAAATAATTCTTTTAGTATGCTTAAAATAATGCTACAGAATCAATCACACGTTTTAGGCAATTTTAAGAGTTTCTTTTGATTTAACAGATTGAATTTAATGTAAGTGTTTGAATTGAAGAAAATTTACAGTTGCAAAGTAGGAAATAAGGATACTAACGCACTTTAGTTTGAGGAATTTAACTGTTTTTAGATGAATTATTTTATCGCACTTATAAGTATTATGTTTCTTTCAGAAAAATGGATGCTTAGATAATTTGAACTCTTGATGAAGTACCCGATTTTACTCGGAAGTTGAATATTTATTAGGAAATATTGTCCCGTGATTAAAGTACCATTTCCAGAAGATAAAAGTCTTTTTTTAAGAAATGAATTAATCAGTCAACATAGTCAATCAAATTAGACTACATTTCCTTACCAATAAATAAATAAAAAATACAAAGCTTTAATTATACATTATAAAAATAACAGTAATGTCATCTAGAATTAATAATTAATCATAAATGTTAATTTATAATATAATATTGATCACATGTATAACGAACATATAAAATGAAAAAAACGAAGGTTATTCGATTCATTGTTTATTGACGTCGCACTTTGAAGCAACAAGAGGGTTACTGGTGACGGACTTGGTTATTTCGAACCTCGGTCAAGTGACGAGGACGACACCTGAACTGGCACCTCACTCTTTAAACTTCCAAGTCACGCCAACGGAAGGAATTGGAACCTCAACAGATTTAGCGTGCATCCTTATGTATGTAAAGCTGTAAACTCTAACTACAAATGTTGATTTGTCTGGTTTTACGAAGCCTTAGGTTGAAGTAACCCACATTATCGTATAAGTCTTAATGATTACTAAAAGTAATCGAGAAATAGAAACTTGTTTACTATTCTTAAGATTTGTTTACATAGAAATCATTCAGAGTTACACATTTCTCCCGGCATTTCTTGAGCTTTCAAAGTCGTCATTGCAAAACTAAGCAAATTGAATTTTGTCATCTTCATATTGTGAATTACTTTAATCTAAGGCTTCCTGAAACCAAACAAATCGACACTAATAACTGTAATTTAGTATAGTACGTACATAAGGATCAATTTATATGAAGAATAAATTATATCCATATATCTCGGTTATTGCTTAGTAATTAACATTTTGTAGTAATACCCTTACGTGTACATAGGATTTAAATGTAGAACGTAAGACCTTTTTTTAGCTGATATAAAGCTAAAATATTCATTTTATAAGTACTGGTAAAATGCTTGGCCTTATTTTGAATAACTTATACAGTCCAAGACTTCTGAGAAAGCTAGTCTTACACAAGACGAAGAAGCGAAAATAGTTCTATTGTTTAGTTAAACGATTTCACAGGGAGTTGCTCATAGGAACTTATCTTGAGATGTGAGACAGAAATATAAAATTCAGCTGAGAATAGTGTAACAGCGTAGTAGAAAATTACTAGACTATCCCAGCTGCAACAAAATAATTCGCGAAGCTATGAGTTATCCTCAGTTTAACGTCGTCGAAATTTACCACGTGAAAAAGTAAAAAAAAACATTTGATAATTTACGATATTCTTGTTTTAAAATGAGTGCACTATTCACGACAACAATGTTTTTTCTCGATTTCGTTCAAGAACGCCATAAAATGTTAAATTAAGAAATAGTATTAATTTTAGATCTTGGAATGTTTGTATTGAGAAACAGCAAGATGAGCATGAGTGTGCTGGAAGAAGTAAAACCGGCAGAACAGAACTATTCAAACAAAACAATTCTTTAAAAATTTCAATATTAATCTCACAAGGGAACTTATTAATTTATTTACACATTTTTAAAGGCTAAAGTTAAAGGCTGTTTTATATCAGAAATAATTTTCTATTCAAGGATTAATAACTATTTTGGTATGTACTTACCATATTGTGTGTGTGTGTGTTATTTTTTTAAAAACTCCGAAATAAGAGGAAAAAATTAAAATTCCAAATTTCAATTTAACAGCATCCGATATCGATCAAAAAGTACATGAGATATATTTAATTAAAATTTAATACGCCTATTATTATTATTCACTTTTATTCCATTGTTTTATTTATGAAGCAATATTGTTATCTTTTTAACAATAAATTTTTTTAATACTTTAAAATTTTTTTTTTTTATGCTATAACTTATATTACTTAGATACTTTTATTTTCTTAAGAATTGGGAAACAGAAATTAAAGACTCTATAAATATTGATACTTTCTTTTACTTGAATACAATTTTAAGCAAAATCCAATGTCTTTCAAATTATGCCACGCGTAGTCCAGATAATACGCTATGTACAATTTTTATGGGGTGCAATAGATTTCGGTTACCAGTCCAAGGAATACGTGAAAAAAATTAAAACTATTTGCATACTTAGTTCATGATTATATTATGAAAAATTCGAAAAATAATCTATTTCATCAGCGATTACAAATATAAAAAAGTTTAATACAGATAACATGAGTATGTATTATATGAATATTCCTTCAATAATCCAATGCTTCATTTTTTGATAGTATGTAAAACGTACATAAATTCTTGAATTACAACATAATTAGAACATAAATTTTAATTAATTTCTTTATCACACAAAGTAGAGTTAATTTTTATCAATCATTAAATTAACTTTCATACAATTATCATGTTAATAACTCGCTTACAAATGATATATTTTTGACAATTTAAAATGAAAGGTGATAAAGGACTCTCGATTTAAAAAGAGATCATCTTGATTTATTAAATATTTTGTATAATAGATAATTAGTAAAATAAAAATGTTAACATTTGCCAATGGCTTTATCTAAATAGATTAAAAAATTCTACATAAGGTGATAAAATATTTTAATGCTAGTGTTTGCCATGCTTATTAAATTAACAAATGCTGTAAAGTATTGTTGTTAGTATTAATAATGAGAAAACTCTTATAGATAGCCATTTTTGCAAATCACAATAACTTTTCGGAATAACTAATGCTTAGTGTCATTCAACTATTTCTTTAGTTCGAAAGCTTCTATTTTTAATTTCTTTTTTATTTAATCATTTATTAGACTACACCTATTATTTATAGTTATTTATGATTCATGTATGGGATATTTTTCTATTAATATTTTTATTCTATTTTCATTTTGATCCATATTTATTTAAATTAATTTAGTTACCTTTTCTCCAAAATTTTATTACATTTTCGTCGAGAATGGAGTGTATTTATAGTTAGTTCGGGGCAGAGTTTAATGTTTTATACCAGCTAATATTTTTAACGCGAACGCTGGGTGTCGTCTTTATTGGCTAATTTAAATGGTATTTCTAAATAAAGATTTTTTTGAAATTCAGTATAAAGTTTCAGAGTTAGAGACTTATTTCACGATATCTATAAAAAAAATCATTATTTAGGATATGTTAATCATTTTTCAAGCATCCTGATATCAAACGAGAATTTTAGAAATTGTATTTGTACTATAATTCGAAACACAGAATGTGTGTCAACGTTATATAATAAAGTCACGATTTCTGATTCGTTACCATAGCAACTCATTGGTATTGGAAGGTTAAATAAAGAAAATTTTAAATTAATCTCCTAGAATATTCATAAAGCAGTTCTTGGAAATTAAAACCGAAGCAATGCTCACAAAAATATAAGATACAGAGATTAAAGGAGTCGAAAAGTTCCTAAGCTCCTACAAAATTGTCAACTTACATTCTCCTAGAAGTTTTCAGAATTATTCCTTAAAATGCTAAATTACAGGGTTATTCAAACACATCTAAAAAAAACCCACAGTTTTTAAGAAAAAATATATATTTAAATAGACCGACGTGAATAGTTCGTATTGAAAAAGGGTGTAAAAAGGAAAATTCGAAGAATTTTGCTCATTGCTCCAAATCTATAACAAAATAAACAATTCAATATGAAATAAATGATACAAATTTCTGATCCAATTCATATTTCTTCAAAGATCTGGATTATCCATTCGGATTTCTATTTATTTTTAAAACGTGTATAAGAAATTTTGATGCATTCGTAAGTCATGTTAACGGGAAAATATGATTGTTATGCCTTAATGAGTTCGGTACCTTTTTATTTCATCATGAAAAAATGCTTTACAATGATTCAGTTTAAACTAAGTAATTGATCGATGCATTTGTAGACACACGCAACGGATTCTAAATGAGAATATAAATTTAAGGAAAACTTTATTTCGGTGATAATTTTTGTTTTCTCTAGTTAAAATGCAGTACAATGATTAAAGAATATGGAAAATAAATATTTCTTATAAAAAACATAACAAGCATAGTAAGCATCAAACAAAATCGGAATGACATACATTTATAAAAAGGTTGCAGCAGAATTTGAGAATTTAGATTCGAAAAGTCCCGGGCAGAAGTGAAACAACACCTGCACTTCGAAAAATGTAGAAAGTTGAATAATATTTGAATCCATATTGCAGCTGAATATATTGTTTTGACGGTGTGCATTTTTGTCTCTGTTTATTTTCGCAAAGAATGACGGGAAAAGAATATAATAATTTTTTTGTCAAATTATTTACTCAATGTTTTTTATTTGCACAATATGTTTTATGGTTATGCGCAAATTTCTCAATGCAAAACGAAACCAGATGTGTTAGTCAATGTAATAATATATGTAAACATTAGGACGGACACACAAAAAAAAAGACAATCTTGAGATTGCAGTATTTATTTTATCTTAAGAATGTCTTTTTGGATCGTAAAAAATACGTTACATAAAAATTGAGCAAAATTAACATAAAAAACTATGGGTAACGAACATCATACACTAAAACTATGATGATTTGGCGATGATAAGATCTCAGTTGGTATTTCCCTCGCCAATCTTTCACTAAATCCAGGTGAGAATTTCGAAACCTAATTCAATTTAATGTGCAAAGGCTCCAATGATTTTCAATGAGGGCCTTTGTTGTGAATCAGGATTTAAGCAACATTTGTCTTAGAAACTACCGCACAGTCAATTTCTCTTCATCTTTTTTTGTTAGCAATAAGAAAAAAAAATCTGCATAAATGTTTTACAGAATTCATTTACAATTATAGCACTGGTGTCTCATTGTGTAATATTAGACTACTTTTATCAGAATTAAGGGAAAAAATTAGTGGCTACGCTTTATCTTTGAAATACAAATTTTCACTAGTGCTCAAAATCGCAAAAGTTAAGTTTATCTGTAGTCTGTAGGGAGAGTTTATCTGTAGTGTTAAGTCTACTGTAGGGAGAATTTAATAGGAAAAAAAATTATGAAAAATATTTTTTAAAGGCGAAAAAGATTTCTTTATATGATTTTTTTTTTGAATCAGTTATAATTAATTCAAATTGCATAACAGTTCTATTTAACTGTTAAATCAGAAAAGCAATATGCCAGGAAGTAATGTATTTTAAAGACTGTATTAATATTTTGTAGGAAACTAATAAAGGATTATGTTGAATTTAAAAAGAAATCTTACTCACACTCTTCTATGCAATACAAGCAGCTGTTAAGATATATTTTAGAATATTATGCGCGTGATATTTTGAAGAAAATTGTTTCTATATTTTGTTTATTGTTTTTCAGTTTATTTGATAATTTGTTATTACAAACGTCTCAGAAAACTTTGAGAGGTTTATTTTTTTTAATAAATTGTAGATAGCGAAGTTACAAAGCGATTTAAATTAACATAAAGAAAAAATTGTAGAAATTCTACAGATTTGTAAATAATAGCTTAAAAATATTCAACAAACATACGAATATCGGAGAAGAGAAGTGGTCCACTTAAATTAGTAAATGAAATATGAAAACCGAAGAGTTTCAAAAATACTGTTCAAAATTCATAGTTTTTAAAGAGAGGAAAAATATTGTTCAGAATAAGTGTTAATTATTATCGTATGAAAATTATGCAATGAATTTTACATTCACATATAATTATTAATAATATTAGTGATTGTAGCCATAATTTTGGCATAATTCACTTTTTGCTTAAACTAATTTACTATTGCAGTGTTGTTTAGAATCTAATAAATTCCGTGAGACAAGTATCGTGGCACCTACTCTGGCTCATTTCTGAAATGTAATCTCCTATTTTCTAATGATGGTAAAATAATACACAAATGAATAAAATGCCCTTAATAGCAAGAAATTGAGTTTTCTGAACCGGAAATTTATTAAAAGGCCATTACATATCTGCAAAGGTCTATTGGTCAAAAAATTAACATTACAATTGCTTATGGTAAAACATAAAAGAAAAAAGCGATTCAAATCGTTTTATATCACACGCCTTATTAAATATTAGTAATCCTTCGAATAAACTTTTAGAAACACATGCTCTATTACCAACACTGCCCTATATACACACACACACTTTCACACGCATATGTGCTCTGGCGAATCGACCTTGAGAAAACCGCCGAATCGTGCAAAAAAGCATCATCAAAAAACACATTCAAAAAGTTACTTAATTCAGAACCATTTGCATAAGTACCTTATCTCAGCCTAGTTGGCCCCCGTCTTCAACCCCGGAAGATAGATGACCCGGCGAATTGTTTCCGGTCAGACATTCAAAACAAAACCCCCACCTTAATACCCGAAGCTCGAAAGAAAAAAGAGGGGATAAAGCCTTCTGGTTTTTGTTTCTTCATTTATTTATTCCTCGATCTGCCATTCACGATTTACCATTCAAAACGCGTAGTCACGTAGGTAGACTCTTTGAAATCAGATCGATAATCGCTAGACAATGATTTCTCGACTGGTCGCATCACCCTCAGTCAGCAATCGTTTTTGCTATTGGGACGAGGCAGATACCCAGTGTTGTGTGCATCTTTAAATCGCCTTTCGTGTTGGATTCGAGTACAGGTTTGATAAAAGGCGGTGGGATTTAACGGTGGAAAATGCCCATGCAATCGGCGAATCATGTCACTCACAATTACAGGTTGGGTAATAATCCCCCTCAGAGTGGTAAGTGTGGGAATAAGTTAGTTTCTCAACAATGGTTTAAATGTGATGCTGCAGTTAGATAATTTTGACGTTGGGAGTTTTTTTTGTGTGTGTGCTTGAGACGGTTGTGTCGAAGGGTTTATTTTTGTCTTGAGTAAACAGACGGGTATGGCAAATACTGTATCACATGTTTATTCGACAACGGCAAAACGATATATGATGACTGATAGTTTTGAGCGGAAGATTTATCATTTTATTGAAGTGGATATAACTAGTTATATGTTTTATTTTTTATAGAATTTCTAAGTGTGGTCCATTTCTCCAATTTAATAGAAATATAATATATGTATATATATATATATATATATAATTTAATTTTTATAACTTATATCAACAATCCAACCAATTTTCAACTACAACTTTAATTCATAGAAGTTTCCAAAACTTTGGACATCAGAGACCACTGGATATAAATACTCGCAATATGGATTCTTCGGTTCTGTTCCCGCCATGCTTAGCTTCATCAATATCGCTTTATATTTAGTATGTGAATTTATCAGAGGTAACATGTTCCTAGACAAGAATAAAATAATGTCTGAAACTCATTTAATAAACCAAGACTATTCCGAATGAGGACATGCCTTCTCCACACATGACAGAAATCTAATATCTAAACTGCTGTTTGTAGAAAATGCAACACCATGAAGGAATCATCAGAATCAAATGAAATTCGCAGCAAATGTCAATTATAGGATATTATGCAAATTAATAAAGTTTCAGAGCCATCGCGCGTGCGCGGCGCGCGCAGCGCCCTCTGAATTGATGCTGAAAGCGTATAAATAAAGTGCTGTAGCGGGACGTTGAAAAAGTCTATGATTATTTGTTAGTGGCAAACGTTTAGTGAGACCTGAGTATGCCTCCACGACGGAAGAATAAGAAATTCAAGCAACTTACGGAGTTTGAACGAGGGAGGATAATCGGCCTTCGAGAAGGAGGATTTTCCTATCGCGCAATAGCAGCTCGTATGCAGCGGAACAGTTCCACAGTGATGCGAGTTTGGAAGCAGTGGACCGACGAGCACCGAACAACTCGAAAAACAGGCACTGGACGACAGAAGGTGACGTCAGAGCGCGATGATCGACACCTGCTCCGCATGGCGGTGAATGATCGCACAGCTTCCTCCAGGCAGCTGGCAGCACGTTGGTCTACTGCTACAGGTGTACAATTGTCGGCTTCGTCAATTCGTCGTCGTCTGCTGCGCCGTGGATTGCGTGCAAGGGTGCCTTTATACAGGATTCCCCTCACGGCGAATCATCGACGGCTGCGTCGGCAGTGGGCTCTTGAGCACAGAGACAGGCGAGCTGATTGGCACCAAGTTGTCTTTTCAGATGAATCACGCTTCAATTTGTGGACCCATGATGGCCGTGTTCGTGTTAGACGTTATGCCGGTCAACGCTGCCTTCCTGAGTGTATTATTGAACGACATAGTGGTCGAACACCCGGAGTTATGGTCTGGGGTGCGATTTCGTATCATGGACGATACAATTTGATACGAATTGAGGGTAATCTCAATAGCAACAGGTACGTCCGTGAAGTGCTACAGCCCGAAGTCGTTCCTTTCCTTCAAGGCATCCCTGGAGCTATCTTTCAGCAGGATAATGCACGCCCACATGTTGCGCGGACTGTTCGAGACTTCTGTTCAGCACAACGCATGCAACTTCTTCCTTGGCCTGCTTATTCACCGGATATGTCGCCTATTGAGCACGTGTGGGATATGGTTGGTCGGCGTCTCGCTCGTGATCCGCGTCCTGCAGTTTCCAAAGACGAACTTTGGTTGCGCATACAAGCGATATGGAATTCTCTTCCTCAAGCAGATATTCAACATCTGTTTGACTCCATGCCACGTCGTATAGCAGCACTTATTGCAGCGCATGGTGGCTGCACCAAATACTGATTTCGGACGCTTAATTTGTTTCTTTTGTTTTGAAAATTTCATCATTTATTTGTATCAGTACAAGTCGTTTCTGCATTAAATTTCATTTGATTCTGATGATTCTTTCATGGTGTTGCATTTTCTACAAACAGCAGTATAAATAAATTTATATTTAAAGCTTGTAGAAACCAAACACCGAAAGAACAAGAATAAATTATTAGAAAATAATTAAAACTAGAATTGAGAAATAGTATGAAACTGATTAATATAAATAAAAATAACAATATTTAAGTTACTAAAATAAATTTTCCCTCAGATACAAATGTTATTATTTAACATAGAAAGGAATTAAAACATATTCATGCTACCATAACACGCATTGACAAAACTGGGAAGATCCATATTTAAATTTCCTACCCGATCTTAAAAAAATTGTGAAAATTTTTATTATAATACTCGTAGAACAAATATTCAAAC
>BMAW01066129.1:383678-403627 GCA_019974015.1 Nephila pilipes
ATGTTGTACTTCTGCGTTCATTACGTATTGCTATTTGTTCTACGATGTATAATAAAAGAATTTTTAAGATCGGGTAGGAAATTTAAATATGGATCTTCCCAGTTTTGTCAATGCGTGTTATGGTAGCATGAATATGTTTTAATTCCTTTCTATGTTAAATAATAACATTTGTATCTGAGGGAAAATTTATTTTAGTAACTTAAATATTGTTATTTTTATTTATATTAATCAGTTTCATACTATTTCTCAATTCTAGTTTTAATTATTTTCTAATAATTTATTCTTGTTCTTTCGGTGTTTGGTTCTCTGGCTTTAAATATGAGAGATTTATTTATATATATGTGTGTGTGTGTGTGTGTGTGTGTGTGTGTATGTATATGTAACATATATATACCCCGGGAGGTGAGGAGTGAAGATATGATGAGGAACTTTTGGACAGGAAGTTAAATTTAGATTATGTGCAATTTTACAAAACTTTTATGATTTTTTTAAAATTTAATACGATCACATTAAAAGAACTTTAATTAGTTGCATATTATTTCTTAAATTGTTTTATTAAGTGTATTAATTGTGAAATTCAATTCTAATAAATTAAAATTGATCAATTATGAAGAAGCCGCATTAGAGAGATAAGAGCCATAGATATTCATATAGATCTCGCTAGTAAACAAAATCGTAATATATTCTTTTGCAATACTGAAATTTTGACTGAAGTTTAAAATCAAACAACACTTATTGGTGAATCAAAAACGAATAAATATATAGTAATGAAAATTAAAACATTTTTATTCTATAATATCTATATTCATTCAGGGAGTCAGCGGTTGTTTGTCCTGGAACACTGCGTTTGTGTAGAAGCTGGAGAAGATTTTAACTGAAATTTAAAGTTTTGGAATTAAAAATAACTTAGGCATTACTTTATATATTTTCTGAGAACTTGTACCAAATATGAATATTTTGAAATGAAATTATAGAAACACTCGGTATAATGAATAATTGCATGTTCCTTAATTTCCGATACTATAATGACTGAAATCAGATTTTCTTATGTTTTGTTTTAACAATGTTTAAAAAAAACTTCTAGTTTAGAAAATATTTATACATTATCGAGGCAAAAATGAAATAGTTTATTTTACTTCTTTTTTTTTTTTTAATAATCTCAAATTTATACATAAATTTCTCAACAGTGTTTTTAATTTTTATGATAGTGATAAAATATACCGACATATTTCTTAATATTTTTGTTGTATGATTTCATTTAAATTAGAAAAAAAAAAGCATGTCACTCTAAAGTTTTGCACATTTGGTGTCTGAAGCATATTATATTATTTGATGTACAAAAAGATAACGCGTAATAAGAAACAGTTTTTCCTCTTTTTGTTTGCTAAGAACTTCTTTGCTTACTCCCGTAATAGCACTTAGACGGAACATGACATGTCTAAATTTCAGCTTATTTTCATTTTGTGAACGAATTATGTGTATCACATTTTTACGTATTTGATTGAGTCAGGTTATTAAAGCAGTTTATGTAATTAAAATTCATTATTTCTTTTATCCAATTATGTTGGCTTTTACTCTGTACATAAGACAAGAACCAGAATGCAATCTTCTCATAAAGGTGAAAAAGTGAAAAAAAAAAATACTAAAAAAAACTCCCCAAAACCTAAAAAAAAAAAAAAAAAAAAAAAAAAAAAATGGAACCTTTTGTCTTTTTATACTATTAAATGAATAATATAATCATTTATAACGATTACAACCGTAAAAAAAATCCAAGAAACACCTGCAAGTACACGCATGTATCCAAACAGAAATTTTGTGATTCACAAATACTTCTTCAAAACGTAGATTTAGGACATGTGTGTGTGTGCATTCTCATTTCTTAGTTAATCTTCAACAAACCTCGTTCACCTATGTATATTGCACACATATTACACTCTATTGCATGCATCAAAGTCCACGTGATCTGTAGATCACAATCCTGGCTGAACGGTTAAAGTTTGAAATCGATCCAGGTGGTCTTTGGTGTCGAATCAAAATCTATCAAAAATCGTGCTGATCCACTAAGCCGAGCACGTTTTTGTCATGTGCTCCTCATGTAAACACATCTATGAGCATGGCCTAACTTTAGAGACACATATTTGATTCGGTTTCAGCAGCTGTGAAAGCAAAGAAACGTGAATTGTCAGTACACTGATTGGAGCTGTCAGCAGCAGAGCAAACAGTATTGGTCTGGATTGGATGGCAAACAGTTCACATGTATTTAATTAATGGAAATTCATTGAATTAGATAAATATTTTCTACGATATATTCTAAATAAGTTCGAGATTTTGTTTAACATTCTATGGAGCATTAAATAAAATTATCATACCCCGAAATAGATGTGTCCTCTGTATAAAATATTCTCTCACAGAATTTAAATGGATCAGATGTTTAAGCAATCAAAATAATAAAAAACTAAACAAATTACTGTTTTTTTAAAATTAAAGTAAAGGATTGATTGGATAAGGTCCACACACTTTATGTCATGCAGAGATTTTGCAATGAAATAGTAATATTATTAAAGAAATAAAAGAAAAAAAAAATCATTTTAAAACTGCTCGGTATATTTTTTAATTCTAAATATGTAAGATCAAAACCAAGTTGAGAAAAATGGTTATAAGAACACCAAACGGCGAGATATACAAGTTTAATTTTAATTTATTGAAAATCTTTTATGGTAACTTTTATTTTAAAATACAGAATTTTAATTCACATACATAATATTTGAAAAAAATTATTTCAAAATTATTACCACGTATGATTAATTTAATCTCACAGAAATGTATTCCGCGTCAAGAATTTAAAAATACCGTTGTTTGGAATTATAAACCAATAAATTAATAATCAGGCAAAATTGTTATTTGCCAATGCGAATTTAACGAAAGATTTTTCGTCTGAAGCAAATTGTAAGAGTCTTTACGTCCTAGGCATACGATTTAAAGTAGTCTGCTTAATATTACCAAAAAGGCAGAGCTTTATAAATTTTTAAAAAATATTGTTCTAACTCATTAAGTATATTAGTATATTCAGATAAAGAATAAAGATTACGTTATTCAAACAATAATGTATAACTCGTATAGCATAAAAATATAAAAATTATGCATTTTTTCAATGGAATGCTTTGTTACTACTAGAAGAAAAAACAACTATTCATTGATCTTTCTAGATTTTTCTATAAAACCTTCTGGAAATTTCAGGAAAAAGTTTGAATCCTAGATGTCTTGTATTTTAAATACTTTTTAATAAATATTGCATTTTTCACATACTATAAAACCACATTGCAGTTAATAAACAACAACAAAAAAAAAAAGTAAAATATTTCTGATATCTTAAAAAACTTACCACTTTGCAAGAAAATTGTTACGATGACCAGTCTTTCAATGACATCACAGTCAACATATAGTCACATGTCCCTTTAATAAACACATATTTTATTGTTTTTTTCCATCTTAAAATAACGAAATAAATTTTTTTTTCCAGTGATATTTTGCTACATCATCCCAAAACTTCTAAGGCCGACATGATTTGTTACTTTTTTGTTTCTCTTTCAAAAATCTTTCCTCTTATTACAACACGGAGTTGTCTGTACTGACGCAGTTTTAACTTGAGAATATTCTTTTTTAGTGTGTAACTATCCCATCAATAGTAGCAGCCATTTTTTCTTTCCTATTCTTTAGCGGCAGATATTCCTCCTCACACAGTTAGAGCATGCGATTGGCTATTAGAATTGCTAATTTTTATTCTACAATCGCCTTGAAGGAGAACAATAGAATTGATTCAGCTGCACATACACACATATGAATGTTGACAATTTGCAGGATATTTCCTATTTCTTTTGCTATACGTGTCAGAGCCTCGCATTTATTACTTTACTTGTCCACACTGATTTTCCTCTTTTCTTCTGACAATATCCATAACAATTATTATATTGGATGATGGTCTATGAAATGAGATTTTAACTAAGGTCCCGTTAGAAACTAACATGTCTTTGAGAAATAAAATTTTATTTAAAATTTCTTATATATATATATATATATATATATATATATATATATATATATATATAAGTTTTATTTTAATTTTGATATGTTTTCTAATGTAGCTAATTAGATTGTTTCATAATTTCATTTTATGAATACCTGTACGTAGGATATGTCATTAGGAATAACATGTATGATAGAACAATCTACCAGAGAAGTGTTTCCGAGATCTTTACTTTTTCCGTTTCCGAGAAGTAATATTTATATGCAAAAGGTTTTCAGTTAAATAAAATTGTTATTAAAATATAATTGCTTTTTATTTTAAGTTGTTCCATATATATAATTTGTGATGCTGCTATACTCGCAAAACATTTACAAGTTAAATAGTCGCCAGTGTCGTAAAAATGGCTTTGTCAAGGATGTTGAGTTATGTGTGTTGTATTCTAGTTTTATTTCTCAACTTTAATAATGTTTCTTATGTATAAGAACTTGTAGCTTGTATGATAGAGCTTGTAGCTTATGTATTAGAGCTGTAGCTTGGATTGAATTTTGATTTAAATTATATGTTTTCTGGTATTTTTTTTCTTTTATTTTCTCTTTTTTACTGTTGCTGACTTTGCATCAATATTTTTTTTCAAAGGTTTTATCATTAAAACACATTTAAGCAGAGTTCACTATCCTATTCTAGAAACAGTATCACATGACTTTAATTTCATTTTGTTCATTTTTAAAGGGTTTTCTTTTTTCAATTATCTTTTTCTGTTTTTTATATAGTTTCTTCCAGATTTTTAAGTTTTTGTATTTATTTAAATTTTTTTTTAAATAAGCTCATTTTTTAAGATTTAATAATTTGTAATTTTCAGAATTTTTTTTAGTAACATTTAGTTTATTTCAACTTTCTATGTATTTCTTATGTATTGATGATTATTCGCGCGCGCGCATGCACACACACACACACACGCACGCACACGCACGCGCACATACACACACATATACACGAGTCCCTTAATTTTTTAAGTCTTCGTTTACCCACAGAAGAGTGAATAATCGAGGTAAATTAATGTATAATGCATTCTAATGTATTAATACGTAATATATGATGATTTTAATCTCAGTTGACAGTCAGGTAACATTAGTCACTGACGGAAAAGAACCGTGAAACTAAAATATAACTATGCATACCATTCTCAACGCGTACTCGTATTTCCTCCCTCAGATATTCACTACACCCGTGGTGTATCCAGAAGGGATGCAAAGAGGCCCACACATCCAGATTTTCCCTCAAAATTGAAATATATCAGGAAAATTCTTATTCCATTATATTATTTTCTAAATTTTAAATATAAGAACTTTTTTCTTTTTCTCATGCTGAAATTTTCTTATCATGATGAGAAAAAAGGATTCCTATTAAACCGATTCCTGAGAAAAGAATAGAAAAGCCTTTGCTGTCTCTGAAAGAGGGTGTTTGTAGATGAAGAGGGTGGGGGGGGGTATGCATCCGTAAAAAATGTGCTCCTCAAAAATGAAAATTTTATTCTCATGGTATCTTAATTATTTTATTAAAGACCTTCACTTTTTAATTTTTTATAACTTGATAAAATTATAACAATACTTGAAAAGTTTTAAACAGGTGAAATAAGATTATTATTTACTTTTACCTAGTGATTATTCTGAACTTAAAAAATTGCTTTTGCCATGGTCATGACAATATGTCCCCCCAAAATTATTTTCTGGGTACACCGCTGCGTTGCACCAGCAAAATTTCCTTTAGAGATCCATCCCCTTTTCAGCAAGTGCAATGGTTATCTACGGAAGGTATGTGGTTGTGTGAGGTAGTGCAAGAAACGTGTTTCACAGTCACATGGCTTATTGATTATGCCAGCCGTATATTTTATGATAGTTATGAATAGTCTCTTCGTTGAGAACTGTGTAAATACAGCAGTTGATATCATTTCTCCATCATTCTTATATTGGCGATTTTACAACTTTTTAATATTTATTTTAATGTGCATAATATTGTACAGCTTATATTTTTCTCAATATCAAGTGTCTTTTTTTTGTCTATTTATCTTCAAGTTTCATTATTCGATGACCGGCAATAAATTAGCAGAAATATAACACCTGCTCATATTTTTGTGGTTTTATTTAAGTAGTGACACGTGTCACAAATTCGGCATTTCTGATTCTTTTTTTCCCCATAAAATGTATGTTTTATAAATAGGTCAGGTGGTTGACAAGGTCACATTGAAAACTGTCATTCAAGTTCCAATCACCTGATCGCTTATAATTTTCCAAGCTGTGTTACCCATTGTAATGTTTTAGAAATAACTAAAACGCGCGGCTTGATAAAGAGTTTTTTTTTCTTTCAATTAATTCAGGGGAGAAAACCTGGGGAACACCTTTGATAAAAAAATTATTCTTTTTATATTCATTTTATACCAAGATTGATAAAAGAGATTTTTGATGGCAATGAGTATAAATGTAATTACTTACTACTGGAAGAAAATTTTTGTTTAAATATTGCTTTGCTTGGATTTTTCCAATTCGAGTGGTATGAAAACATACAACATACTGTATTGGTCATCATCTGATATTCAATACGAGTATAAAAATTCTAATTAAGAAATTACTATCATTGAATCATTTTTTATTAAACAATTGATGAAGCAGAATATATATGTTCTGCTTTTTATTATTTTAAAAACTTTTGATCGTTCTTTTTTCGGTTTTATATAAATTATAGAATCAATTTAGTTCTTAAACTATCTAATGTTGAAAGAAATTCTTATATAAATGTTATATTTGCTTGGAATTTTCTAAAACCAAATGATCAACAATCGCGCAACATACTGAAGTGACTATCATCTGATACTAAGTATAACTTCTAATTAAAGAAACTGTTATCGTTGATGCTTTTTAATGGTTCTTTTTTCAATTTTTTATAAATTACAAAGTCAATTTATTACTTTAAAATTTACATTTCTGAACTACATACCAGAATTCGAAGCATAGTATAAATATTTATAAATTAATTCGTGTTCGGAAATAAATGAGATGAACCCATTAACACACAACAGGTATTGGAATAAGTTTGCAGCTTTGTCTACATTATGATAATGTCCTAATATACATCAAACATTAACTTATGCATTTCTCGAGACTTTTGTGACACGAATATCAATTGTTTCGCAAGTTAGTGATAATGAGATAAATATTTATATCATTTGAATAGTATTTTTATACTAAGTCTTCCGCATTTTTCCTAGCTAGTGGCGTCCATAAATGAGAAAGATGAATCTGCTTATAGTCGCTGATAGAAATGACAAAACAAGGTGACACGGTAATGCAAGGAGCAATATATTTATCAAAATAGCTCATTTAATGACAGAGCCAGGGCAGTGTTGTGGTAAAGAAATTCAATAAATGTTCCCAAATATAAATGTTCAATAAAGGTTTTTCGAATAATGAAATTCAATTCCAAAAATGTTGAGAAAGCACGTTTCTGAACATGGGTGGAAGAAGCTCAAACTAATTAATGCTGTTTTTGCTTAATTCTTTGCTTAATTATTGCTGTTTCAAATTTATTTATTGCATTTTGCAAATAAGAGGTAAAAATAATTGAAATGAATGTATCACAAATTAATATTAATTTAAACGATATCAAAATTAACATGCATATTTTCTCCTTCAGATTTCAGTATTCCTAATCTTCTCAGTATTACCCCCCTTTTTTTAATTGTTCTTCTTGTTCCAGGGAAAACTTATTGCCTTACAATAAATAAACTTAAATTGCATAAATTTGAGTAAAATTATGGGAATTAAAAAAAAAAAGTGTAACTATTTTACATGTTATCGGTTTGAATGTTTTTAATTAATTCGAAAAATCACCGTAATCTCTCTCTCTTTTTTTTCTTCTTGAGTCTATGTCTCTAATCTTCTATAGTTACTTTTACGTTTTATTTATTTTAAAATTACAGGTAGAGGTACCGAAAATTTGACGATTATAACCTTGAGAAAGACATTTGTTCTTCAAAACTGGAATCCATAAGGAAGTTTGAGAACTCAATTTTTTTTTAAAAAAAAGTTGTGAAATAGGTAAAATTTGTATTTCTGAAGTCTCCTCCACGCAAAACATCCAACACACAGTCACAATTTAAAGAAATTGCTTTCCTTTAAGAATTATAACTTACAGACGCGTTTAGTAATGGATTTTAAATGTTTAGAAGCTTTGCGGAAAATTGTTCGAAAACATAAAAACATGTACAAATGTTTGTGAAAAATTATTGAGAATTTTTAAAATTATGTAATAAAAACTCTTAGAATATTAGATAACATTTAGAAAATGCGATGACTTATTTTGATATAGCCGTGATCAATATTTTCGATTTTGTCTAATTTTATTAATTCTTTTTTCTGCGAAAATGTACTCTTGTAGATACATACAGGGTGTTTCGAAACTCAAAGATAAACATTTAAGGGGTGATAGAAAACATCTAAACAAACAATTTTCACCATACAATGCACAGGCAGGGAGCAAGCGGTGAACCGCTAGACGGCGCTGTGATGGAAAGCATGAAGCGCGAGTTTCGTACACATCGTCATTTCTACTGTGGATTTCTGGAGGCATAGCGACGTACAGTAATCAGAAAAAGGTCATGCCTCTTGAATCCACGTTAGAAATGACGATGTTTAAGGTGATTTGTTCTTTCTAATAAAGCGCCGTGTAACAGTTACCCTTTTGCTTTTCGCCTATGCATTGTTTGGTGAAAATTGCTTGTTTAGATGTTTTCTATCATCTCTTAAATGTTTGCTTTTGACTTCGAAACATCCTGTATACATTGAAAGTCTATGCATACATTTTGCTACATTTTCTTTCTGACTTGAACGTACTGCACTCTATCGTTGCTGTAATTTGATCTCGATTTTTAGTTTTCGTCGACAATGTAGAGTTAACTATGCCTAACTACTAACATATTATTTAAAAAATGGCCATCATGAGTTTGAAGCTATATTATGTTTTAATTAACTTGGATCTCTGTTTAACGCAAGAAATGACATCATTTCTGAAATCCAAAATTGCGTTTCACTGGCCAACGAAAAGTTCTCTCGGACCCCACTCTTTACTGAGGTCGTATTTTCGTTCCAGAAAAAATAAAGCTTCTTGTTTATAAAACTCTCATTAGACCGGTCCTAATGTATATCTCGGAAACTTGGTCTCTAACTAAAAATGGAGAATACAAAATTGTAGTTTTTGAGAGAAAGGTTCGCAGAAGTATTCTCGATGGTGTCAAAGATAATAACCTTTGGCGAAGACGTTTTAATTCTGAAATTAGAAATGAATATTTTTGTTACAAAGCCCTTTACTTGTCGGAAAAGAGTAAGAATAAAGTGGCTTGATTCTGTTCAATCGGATTTAAGGTGGTTGGGGATAGGAACTGGCAGACTAAGAGAAAATACAAGCTATCTTGGAGGAATCTTCAAAAGAAGGCCTTGGCTCAGCCTGGAGTGTCGAGTTAAATGTGATGATGATGAACTTTTTATAGATTTCCGTTTTGCACCTTCGTTTTTCATGAAATGTTTTAGCAGCTCTATCTTCAATTTAATCGAATTAGTGGTTTATTTTCCTCCCGATTTCCCTGTTACTGTATATATGTAAAATATATTCAATTAAATAAAACACACGAAATCAACCTAATTTGGCATGGAATTCACTAACTCAGGAAAAAAAATTTACGATTTCGACACATCTATGACCTAATACGAAAACTAACTGACTAGTTAATTGAAATATTTTCACAATTACAATTCCTTTACCTACCCAAAGACAAACGGTAACCTAGCAACTGCAGCACCTAGGTGCTGGCAACCTAGCAACCATTGTTTATTTTATGTGCGGACAAACAGAAAAAAAGTAGAAAAATTCAGATCCAGGAAGGGAATCTTTCATGACAAGTGATTTTTGTTTCGTGTTAAAAAAAATGCACGAAATTACATAATATTTTGTGGGCACCGCAGAATCATTTCGCGTTAACCGATTTTTCATGCTAAACGTTTTTCTCTGTAGATTTAAAAAGCTCTTCACATTGAATTTATGAAATTGCAGAATAAGATCTATGCTATACCTTAAAGTCTGGAACTTTATTTGGAATTCAATGTTTGCAAGTTTTCAAGGTGTTATTTAAAGGATAGAAAATAGAATAATGCAAAAGAGAAATATTGATTATATATTGAAGACCGGAAATAAAAGGCATTCCTGCATTAAATATAGACGACAGTTTTATATTTACATAGACAAAATCTGCTTCAAAGTAAGAATATTTAAATATATAGAATCTCATTATAATAAGTTAAAGCATAGAATTTCGATTTCAAAAAACCTGGCTCTTTCAATTACTTCAGATGCATTGAATAACCGAAAACTTTCACATAAATAAATTTATCAGTTCTTTTGTACATTTTGTATATGTTAAGAGCCTAAAACAATTTTCAGAGTGATTCAAATTATTTTATGAGCCTCAAAATTAACCATTTTATTCAAATCGATTAAAAACATCTAAACATAGAAGAAAGAATACTTATCTAAACTTTTTATTATCAAATATTCTTAATAATTTTTATATCAAGAATTAATTAGCGATAATACGAGAGACAATGCAAGAATTATGCGTGACCTTGAATTTTCAATCCAATTAGAAGAAAGGAATAAAGTGACATCGTTGTACATTATTTTTTAAATTGTTAACGGCGCTATATCGTTTTAATCAACATCACGTT
The DNA here is from genome assembly GCA_019974015.1 of Nephila pilipes. Lineage (NCBI taxonomy): Eukaryota > Metazoa > Arthropoda > Arachnida > Araneae > Nephilidae > Nephila > Nephila pilipes. The sequence continues at coordinate 394,473 of BMAW01066129.1, forward strand.
TGTACCTCGCATTTCTCCCTGTCTTTATGGAGCAAGCAATTACTGCTTTCTTTTTTCTAAATACCTATACTAATTGACAATATGTCAATCTTGTATTCTAAATATAGGCTCTATGACAAGCACAAAAATGCCAGACAGTTATAGAGTTTGTTGACATCCGCACTAAGTGACATCTTTCGGGGTAAAAATTAAATAATGCTATTTGAATTGAAAACAGATTGTTCAATTATCTGAACAAAGAGCAACTCTTACTGTACAATATAAATTGCCTTATCACATTTTTAACGAACAAGATTAGCACAATGTGTTGTATGGAAAGGTATTTAGAAATATTTCCGAGTTTTGAAGCACTGACATTATGAAGACATGTTTGTCTCTTTCATAACTTTATAATTATGCAAAGATACTATGTTGCAAAATGGAAAGAGCAATTACATCATAAACCATTTTAAGGCCAACTATTCAATAATAATCCCCCAAAAATTTGATTTCAATAAAAAATAGTAAACACACACACACACACACACACACACACACGTGTGTGTGTGTATTAGCCATGGAAGAAAATGTTAAAATTATGCGGAATAATTATGAAAACAATGACGCACACATAATTGCAGTTATAGTAAAGAATAAGGTAACAGAGGAGATATTAATAGTAAAAAAATTAAATCTCTTTTTAAAGTAAATAAGCATTTTGAAATATAATTATATCTCCTCCTTTCTAACATTATCTAATATTATTTAAGGTTGGTGCTTATCCCATGTGTTTTATCAAAACAAGAATTGGCAACCACCGAAAAAATGGAAACAATGGTGGCTCTAGCGAAAAGGTTAATACTCGTATGCGAAGAAGAAATTATTTGGTGACCATATTACATTGAGTTTTTAATGCGTTTAATTACTTGCCCCAGCAAAGCCAACTTTAATAAAAACTAGTTATTACTTTTACTGGAAAGAAAAATGATCGGAACTGAAAAGAACAGATTGAATATTTATTGTTTACGATAAAAAGATTGAGGGAAAAAAAACGTTTCTGCATTTTTATAAATCAAACTTCTAGTTTTAAAACATATAATATACAATCAAACCTTTAAGATTAAACCTTTTTAAAAGCACTGATGCTTTAAACGAGCATTCATCCATGTATTTCTCCCACTATCAACTTAGGTAAACAAATGCCCTATTTCTTTATTTTTTTTACAAAAGTCAAAGAAAATATTTGTCTTTTACGCTCATATTTTTTTAATTCAAATTAGTCGAGCTTAAATGCATTACTAGTCGAAACATTTTTTGTTTGTTTTTGGCTTACAAATTTCGCACTATTGAACCGCAATAATATTAAACTCTATTCTAATTTATAATAGTCGGAAGATGAGTTCATTTTTGTGTGGCCATGATTCTACTAATTCTAATTAAATAGTTTTGGAAACACACACAGAGGCTCCATCCTACTACTGGTAAACATCTCAAATGTAAGTGATACCTTACAATTGAGAATAAAAAAAAAAAATTTTTTTTTGAAAAGTCAAATATATACTTTTTTCATGAAAATAAATAAATATTATTAAAAAAAAAAACTAGAAATCGATATTTAAAAACCAAATTTACTTTTGAAATTTTAATCGTATTAAGTAAGAAACAAATTAGAAAATGAAATTTATCATTGGAAAAACAATATGTTTTAATAGATGAAATATCCAATGAGAATATGCTAATTATTTGAAATAAATTATCTCGAGTAATATACTGAATTGAATATGCATACAAAAATTATAAAACAAATCATATTTTCAGGAGTGAACTGAAAACTCAGATTGAATTCAAAGAACGGAAGAAGTTTGTGGAGAGAGGGGAGCTTCCTAAGTCTCTGTGTGTGATAATTTGTTACAAACTATATGACTGTGAAAACTATAAAAGTAATAGTTTAATTTTCAAATTATTTTCAATTACTAAACTTCTGATGTAGAAAATATGATAGTACCTCCTAATAAGTGACATCCACCGGACAGAAATTAGTCCCTTAAACAGAGGCAAATACTTCAAGGTCACTATTATATTATGATCTACTGTATTTCTATTACTGTGCTTTAAATGACAGTATACATTTTTAACTTAAGTATGTTAATGTAGAATTTTATAATATATTATAATATCCTGCGTTTTGAACACATTTATTGGATTACTTTTTCTCATAATTTAACTCACACATACATACACACATACATACATACATACATACATATATGTGTATATAATTATTAAAAAGTTTGTTTTAAAAATCTTCTATTATTTATTATCTTTATAAAGCGCTCCTTTTTGCTGAAACGCATTTGAGAGGGGCGTAACCTGCACACCCGTAGGGGAAACCCTGTATTTACAGTTTATTTTCATTTAAGTGTATATATATATATAATACAGTTCTCAGAAGTAAGACATTTTTAAAACAGTATAATTTTTCCGAGGCTTTTCATTACCTACATTACTACGGTCCCACTCTTTCACATTTTCATTCGTCTTTCCTGCAAAGCTTCCACGGATCAGATTACACAACGATTCTATAACATAACTAAAGCTTTTTTAAATACCAAAACATAGTAAAAGTAGATGAAGCGAAATTCATGGCCTGACTTGAGAAACATCTATCACATTAAGCTAACTGTAACCTCCATTAAAAGCTTTACCCCCTTGTAGGTTTCGTTCTCATCCCACGCAGAAGGTTTAATCGCCTCACTTAAGCCTCTCCCAATCCATGTTCGAACGAACGCATTCTAAATCAAACGATTAATCACCATTGTTGAATCGAACGGGGATACGGAACAGTAATTGTGACAATCGGTCGATGTCAACTCATTATGGAATAAGCCATCCTTGAAAATAAATTCGAACACTAATCCCCATGAGACTTCACTGAAAAAACAATCGCCGACGACATCTTTTGTTGCGTGGAACTTAAAAAATCACGAATGTGTTGTGCATAAAGAATGATTTCATTAGTGAAACTCATTCGAATGCTATGCTTTTCGTGAATCAAGTGAGCTTTGTTACATGGTTTTATTATCATATTTTTTTTTCTTCTTCGCAGGTGGCACTATGGTGGGTCCCCAGTGAAGTGTGACGTCACTGCTGAGCCATGTGAGATAGATGAGGCAGAGAGATAACCTTACAAGCCTAGATGATAGCAGTTGGGTTAAGTTCTGTATTGTTTTAACCCTGTAGTTATAAAGATGGAAGATTGTTATCTTCTGTGCAACGGTTTTTTTTTCTTCAAAACTTGCTTCTCTGAAAAGTTGATAAAGAATTATTTCAACCGGATATCATCTTGAGAGGATGGGAAAAAAAAAAAAAAAACCCCACATAGATTGGAAACAGCACGTGAAACAGAAAGCATTCAGTGAAATCAGATTCATAGTTATAAGATATTGATCTATTTCATCTATTGTATGTCAGTTTATTTCCTAGAATAAATCGGTTTTGTATTAGTTTAGGGAACAATACCAGCATAATAATCTCACTTGAATTTCGAAAATAATAAATAGCTAAGTTAATAAAAACGCCAAATATTTTTTCAAACTATTTATACTACTTAAACGCTGCACCTAGATAGAGTTTCTTTAAAAATATTTAACTCCTCTCCATTTGCATACTTTAACAAATTAAAAATCAAAACTTCAAAAACATTTTAACAAATACATGTTTCCTTTTTAAAAATAGATTTTGCTTTCTGATTTTTGAAGTTTAAATTGCCACTTACTAAAAGTAATTTAGGAACTTTTCCTAAAAGTAATAAAGAACGTTATTGTGAAGATTGAATTTTTAAAGTGAACATTTGGTAAAACTGAATATTGTTTAAGAAAATGTTAAAAGATGCAAATGGCTAATTAAAACGATACATTTTTAGAGCACTTTTAATAATTGCATTTTAATAAAAATAGGAAATGCACATATTTTAATTAGATTTCAGAGGATATAGACATTAATAATAATTGTAATGGATATTCTGTTGGGAAAAAGGAATTACGGAAGGTGATATATGTCTTTTGCACACAAAATTGCAAATTTCACAATCGAGGTTTTAAAAAAGTAATGAATAATATAGGAAAGGAAAAAAAACCCCGATTACTGCTAAAATTCTTGGAAGAAGATATAGGGGTATGAATACCCAAAACCTGACCTTGCAAAGAAGATATTCTAAAATATTTGGCGCAGTTACCTGATTTTAGATGTTGAACTATAATAAACAGAATTCTTAAGGCAATATAAATGTTTTTAAATACTTTTAATAAATATAAATGTTTTTAAATGATTTTAATCTTTTTGCTATAAATTACAATAAATTATTTAATTTTCAATTTTGGTTTTGGTAAGTAAATTTTATTAATGTTCGTAAATAAGTAAAAAAGGTTTATATATATATATATATATATATATATATATATATATATATATATATATAGAGATATATAAGATATATATATTATATATATATATATATATATATATTATAACTTCAAGTCTGTATATTAGTATAATTGTTTAAAACCTATGCCTCTTCAAGGAATAATATTTTGTTTAATAATAGTTTTTCAAATGTAAATAAACATACCATGTTGCTTTGATCTTTTAAATTAATGAAATTTCGTCTTTATATTAGGAACTTATAAAATTTCAGACCGAAAATAACTAAGCAAATAATTACAGACTATATCTGCAATGTTTCTTCAAGTAATACGACTTAATACCAATGAAAAGAAAAGATTAGAGTCTCGTTTAACATTCAAAGATGTTTCTTTTTAAGATGACAAGTCTATTTTTAAATAGTAGGGAAAGAAATGCAGAGAATACATGGATTTTTGAGATTCCCTATGCGAGGGTAAAACCCCATCTGGTTTACCCAAAATATATCTTGCCCTAACGACACTTCACCCTGCATTTCACGCCTAAAATGAAGAAAATGTGATCTTCGCAGCGGAAGGAATTTTGTCTACTGAAAGCGAATATGTTCCACATTCCATAAGCAGCTATTTCTTGAACAATATGTACTTAAGGCTCACTGAGAGACTTTATTAGCTAGTAAAGTTTTGTTACCGTTCAAAGAACGATGGAAAATGGACGAAAATTCATCAAAATGTTGTGTATCAAACTAGTTTTACGATTCATAAGAATATAATATTTTTTTGTAACAACAAAAAAAGTAACAACTTATTAAATTCTCAAGTTGCGACAGATTGTTAAGTTGAATAAAAAACTTTGAGCACAATGTGAAGTTTTTTGCAACTTTAATGTTTAATAAAATCGTCTAGCATCTGAAGATGAGATGGACTTTTGTGAATATTTATTATACATATTCTATAAAAAAACTACGAAGCAAGAACAATGCTTTTTAAAATAAAAAGCAACAATCCACCTTTTCTAATGTTGATGTTTCAGTGCAAAATGAATTCATCTAAACTTTTAGCATGATTAAAGTCGAGAGAATATATATATATATATGGAATAAATGCGTTTCTATATTAAGAATGATGAGCCATTCCTCTGAACAGAAAACGAGGAAATTGATTCAGTCTAAAACTTTATAATAATGTAGCAGCTGTAAAAGGGATACAATTTTATAGATATACTACTTTAAAGTGTCAGGAATGATATTGTGGGACTAAAATGTATTCAAGTTTTTTCTTCTAAAAACCTGCACAAAGATTTTCGTGCATAGTGATTACTAATAAAATTTGGAACATTTTAAATAAGTTTCCTGTGATCGAGAATTTATGACTGAAAACTAAAGGCAATTTATGAAACGCCGATAATATGATCTGTTTCATCTAAAGACTCAAAAAAAATTTAGTACAGTTCGATTTTTCGAAATATTATTCCTCATACGTCAGCTAAAGACGCGATCAAAAGAAACAACTACCTGAGAAAGTTAAATAGTAAAAAGTATCAAATTAATAGTTAAGAAACACTTTACTGTCAAGAAAAGAAAATTTGTTTGGTGGGGTAAATATAATGCCTTCAAACCGAATAATATAATCAGCAAAAAATTTCCAGCGATATTCGGATAAAAATTATATGATTTTACTTGAGAAAACACATCAAACAAATATATTTAAGTCAAATTATTTATTATATATTTTACTGATTTGGAAAAATTTCAAACTTTTGATGTAACTTTTGCATTATAAGATTCGAAAACAAAGTAAAATTTCCCCCCTCAACTTCTGTGCCTCATGCCTGTTTCAAATTTTTAATTCTCAACTAAACAAGCATTTTCATTGAAAATCCTGAGTTCACGGTTGCATGATACATATTTGATTAGATTTTTATGCTTAATTATAATTCCCATTGATGATGGTTTACATTGAAAAAATACGGCTTTTCCAGGCCCAAGTAAAAAATTATGTTTCATAATATCTAGAGGAAAATATCATACAACAAATATTTTTTAAATGCCCTTTCTTCATTGAAACTGCATATGAGTACATTTTATGTTTCATATTTTTGAAATAACTATAAAAATGGGATAATATAAACCTGTTTTTGTCAGTTATCCATTAAATTTAGTTTTTTTTTTTAAAGCAATCTTGGTAACTTTTTTTGTGCATCATTTGACGTTTTGTATAATGCTTCAAAACCTGAAATGAGTGAATATGTAGTTTTATAATAATGAAAATGGAGTACATAGATATGTATTCTCGATCAAAATTACACATTATATATATATTTATATATATATATATATATAATATATATATAAAGGTGTTGTAATGTGACAATTTTGATGTTAAGTTATAATCTTGTATTTAGAAATCATCATAGATATTTTATATTTCGTGTGGTATTTTTAAGATTATTTGATTATTAAACTTTTTATAGCATAAGATTAAATAATGATATCAGTTTTTCTAGGTAGTTTTTCGGATCAGTATTTTTGAGTGAATTATCTGAGTTCGTTTGTTTATAATAAACTCTTTTAGTAAATCACTGGTTGGATGATTTTGATACTTAAAACACGTTTAACCACATGTTTGTCTTAAATCAAACAGCATTTTATTTTTATAGTACTTCATTTCCATTTTGACATTCACAGCCTTCTTCTAAATTTGTTTGACATATAATAAAGTATATATTTTTAAATTTTCATAAACAGTGGGTTTGTTCCCCGAACTAAAAAGTAACCATCTCTAGCATTTTTTACCCAAATAAAAGAAAAATTAAATTAACATGTGATAACAAATTTGAGTAAAGCATTATTTCACTAATCTTTACTCTATCTATCATTTACATCAAATTTGAATATTAATTGGTGCTGAATATTTTGAATTTAAGATGTTTAGTAGCTTTTCAGGGAAGTAATGATAGAACTAAATTTTTTTCAAATACGAGTCCATAAAAGCACATCACAGGAAAAAACAACAACTATAAAATAAGAGAAAATATGAACATACACATATTTACTAACAACTTTGAGTAGAGCAACATAAGTAATGTCTTTAGGTGATTCTTCAAATATCAGTCACCAAGATTAATCGAGAAGATTTACCTAAATGAATTAGCCTAGTATTATCAGAAGTTGTATTGGATTCATGAAGTCTCTACGCATTGGTTAAACACGTTCAAACTTTTAGTGTTCAGGTACATTTTTCAGAAATCTTTGAACAAAATTTCAGTTTCTCCTCAAATAATAATAATCAAGTAATGTCTCAAAACAAAAAGTACAAAAAAAAATGTAACAATTAAAACTATTTTAATATTAAACCATATATTCTAAAATGTTGAAATTATAATCATTTACACTTAAGAAAAAATAATTAGATTGAAATAAAATTTTATGCAAGAACTTTATGCTAGTTGAAAATGCTAAATTTTCTGTTTCAATTTCAATTAATAGGAAAAGATTCAATATAAGAAACTAACAAACGTAATAAATGCTAATAATAAATCTGAAAAAGAATGAATCAATACTTTTAATAATTTTTTCTTCAGAAATTGAAATAATGTTTAGATAAATATTGACAGATTTTATGCAACTGTAAGTTCAGTTATTAATTTCGAAAGTTAATATTATCCGTGCATTATCACCCAGTAAAGAAAGTGACAAATAAAAAAAAATAAATTCAATACTATTTTTTAAAATAGATACAAGCTATTCTTGCTTTTATTGTCTCAAAAGGGATGGAGTATGTACTAAACTGAGGTAATATATAATAAACAATGCAAGATATTAAATAAAGATTAATAAATTATCACAACTACTCACCAGCTCTGTGATATCAAGTCAACTTCAAAACCAGAATCTAAAGCGCATCCAAGTATCAAAATCATTTACGCAAATTTCCACTTTTAAAATGCGCTTTTCCTCAGGTGATGAAACATTTCAAAATCAATTGACTTTGAAGACAGTACTTTTCCCGGGAAAAACTCGCATGCATAATTATATGTCCTTCTGATGCAAGAAGGTCGTGTCTCACGCAATCAGACGGCGCGGGAAAAAAAAGGTAAATAACGGGCAGAAGATTCACCTTTGAAAAAAAGCTGTCTCGAAATAAATCAACAACCTCCTACTTTATATATCAAATATTAATATCACTCAGAGACTTTCTAAACCATTTTTTTTTAAAAAAATCTTGATTCCTTTTGTAAGCATGCATAAGCGAAAAAAGAATCTAGTTGTCATGTGAATGGGATTATTTTGACAATTCTTTCCTTTTTGATTATTATTCTTTTTCCTTCCATTTTCAAGAAATATTTTCATGATCAATATTTTCAGATACATTCAATCTATTTCGCCCACCTTTTTTTTTAAAAAAAAAAAGATTAATATATAGATTGAATAAGAGAGAGATGTTTAATATTGCATTAGTTGAATTTTCATTCACTTTTCAGTCCATTGTATTAGACAAACTCAGTCACAAAATGTGAGAACGAGAACAACAAAAATATAGAAAAAGAAAAAGTGGTTAATATAATTATGCATTTAATTTTATAAGAGAGAAAGGTTTCTTTCCTTCGAGTTAGATACGAAAATAGAAAATTTGAAAAGATTAAAATTTTAAATCTATTATAGATATATTCAATACGTTTAATATCAAAAGATAAAGAAGAAATGGAAAGCTTAAAAGGTTATAATTGGTAAAATTAAATTGGTTAAAACGTAAAGA
>BMAW01066129.1:403652-413806 GCA_019974015.1 Nephila pilipes
AGATCATCATGAAAATTTCATCATTTTTTGAAAGGAGTAAAAATAATCTAAACAAGATCTGTTACTACATAGTACAACAAATTTTCGCACACGCTCACAAATTTTCATGTATCAACAAATTTTCATCAAAAAAATTGTCTTGTTATAATAATTACAAAAATAAATGACCCCGAAAATCAAAATAATTATAAGCGATATAAAAACAAATCATTTCAATATAAAAAAGGTTTATATATATATATATATATATATATATATATATATATTTGGTATGCTTCGTTCCGGTGCATTATTGCTATAATCGAGGTAAGTGTGTATAATGCATTCTAATGTAATACGTAATATATAATGATTTTTTAATCTCAGTTGACAGTCAGATAACATTAGTCACTGACGGAAAGAACCGTGAAACTAAATATAACTATACGCCTGTTCTCAACGCGTACTCGTATTTCCTCCCCTCAGATATTCACTACCCGTGAACTAGCCTCCAGAAGGATACCAAAGTACACATCCAGATTTTTCCCTCAAAATTGAAATATATCAGGATAATTCTGATTCCATTATATTATTTTTCTAAATTTTAAATATAAGAACTTTTTCTTCTCATGCTGAAATTTTTTTTATCATGATGAGAAAAAAGTTCTAAATAAACTGATTCCTGAGAAAAAAAATAAAGCCTTTTATCTCTGAAAATTTGTAGATGAAGAGAGGGTGGAATTGTAAATCAAATAAAAAATATTAACTCCTCAAAAATGAAAATTTTTAAATACTCATGGTATCTTAATTATTTTTAAAACAAACCTTCCCGCGCAATTTTTATAACTTGAAATAAAATTATAACAACCTTGAAAGAGTTTTAAACCAGGTGAAATCAAGATTATTATTTACTTTTACTAGTGATTATCTAACAAAAATTGCTTTTGCCATGAGTCATGACAATACTATCCCCAAATTATTTTCTGGGTACACCGCTTTGCGTTACTGCCCAGCAAAATTTCTTTAAGAGATCCATCCTTTTCAGCTAAGTGCAATGGTTATCACATGGAAGGTATGTGGTTGTGTGAGTAGTGCAAGAAACATTTCACAGTCATGGCAATGTTATTGAAATATATAACGTATTTTTATGATAGTTATGTATAGTCTCTTCGTTGAGAACTGTGTAAATACAGCAGTTGATATCATTTCTCCACATCATTCTTATATTGGCGATTTTACCTTTTTAATATTTATTTTAATGTGCAATATTGTACAGCTTATATTTTCTCAATATCAAGTTCTTTTTGTCTATTTATCTTCAAATTTCTATTCGATGACCCAATAAATTCAGAAATATAACCTGCCTCATATTTTGTGGTTTTATTTAAGTAAATGGACGTGTCACAATTCGGCATTTCTGTTTCTTTTTTTCCCATAAAAGTATGTTTTATAAATATGTTCAGTGGTTGACAAGGTTACATTGAAAACTGTCATTCAAGTTAAATCACCAGTCGCTTATAATTTTCAAGCTGTGTTACCCATTGTAATGTTTAGAAAATAACTAAACGCGTGCTTGATAAAGTTTTTTTTCTTTCAATTAATTCAGGAAAACCTGGAGAACACCTTTGTAAAAAATTCTTTTATTTCATTTTATACCAGGTAGTAAAGATTTTTTGTGCAGTAATTATAAATGTATCTTACTCTGAAGAAATTTTTGTTTAAATGATTGCTTTGGATTCAAATTCGAGTGGCATATAAAACATAACAAAACTGTATTGGTCATCATCTGATATTCAATACGAGTATAAAAATTCTAATTAAGAAATTACTATCAAATTAGTATATTTTATTAACAACAGAATATATATGTAAACAGAATATATAGTTCTGCTTTTATGTTCAAAAACTTTTGATCGTTCTTTTTCGGTTTTATTGAATTCATGGAATCAATTTAGTTCATAAACTATCTAATATTGAAAGAAATTCTTATATAAATGTTATATTTGTAGAATTTTCTAAAACCAAATAATCAATAGCGCAACATACTGAAGAACTATCATCTGATACTAAGTATAACTTCTAATTAAAGAAACTGTTATCGTTGCTGCTTTTTAATAGTTCTTTTTTCAATTTTTATAAATTATAAAGTCAATTTATTATTTTAATATTTCATTTCTGAACTACATACCAGAATTCAAGCTATATTATAAATATTTATAAATTAATTCATGTTAAGAAATAAATGAAGTATACATTAACACACAACAGGTATTGGAATAAGTTTTAGCTTTGTCACATTATGATAATATCTAATATACATCAAACATTAACGTGCATTTCTCGAGACTTTTGTCGACACGAATATCAATTGTTTCGCAAGTTAGTGATAATGAGATAAATATTTATATCATTTGAATGTATTTTTTATACTACGTCTTCCGATTTTCCTAGCTAATTGGCGTCCATAAATAGAAAGATGAATCTGTTATAGTCGCTGATAAAAATGACAAAACAAGGTGACACAGTATGCAAGAACAATATATTTATCAAAATAGCTTATTTAACGACAGAGCCAGGGCAGTGTTGTGTAAAAGAAATTCAATAAATGTTCCCAAATATAAATGTTCAATAAATGTTTTTCAGATAATGAAATTCAATTCCAAAATGTTGAGAAAGCACGTTTCTGAACATGGGTGGAAGAAGCTCAAACTACATTACTGTTTTGTTAATTATTGATGTTTCAAATTTATTTATTGCATTTGCAAATAAGAGTAAAATAATTACAATGAATGTATCACAAATTAATATTAATTTAAACGATATCAATTAGCATGCATATTTTCTCCTTCAGATTTCAGTATTCCAATGTTCTCAGTATTACCCCTTTTTTTTAATTGTTCTTCTTGTTCCAAGGAAAACTTAATGCCTTACAATAAATAAATTAAATTGCATAAATTTAGGTAAATTATAGAATTAAAAAAAGTGTAATTATTTTACATGTTATCAGGTTTGAATGTTTTAATTAATTCGAAAAATCATAATCTCTCTTTTTTTCTTCTTGAGTCTATGTCTCTAATCTTCTATAGTTTCACTTTACGTTTTATTTATTTTAAAATTACGGGTAGAGGTACGAAATTTGACGATTATAACCTTGAGAAAGACATTTGTTCTTCAAAACTGGAATCCATAAGAAGTTTAAGAACTCAATTTTAAAAAAAAGTTGTGAAATAGAAATAAATTTGTATTTCGAAGTCTGCTCCACATAAAACATCAACACAAAGTCACAATTTAAAAAAATTCTCCTAAGAATTATAACTTACAGACCGTTTGATAATGGATTTTAAATGTTTAGAAGCTTTGGAAAATTGTTCGAAAACATAAAACATGTACAAATGTTTGTGAAAAATTATGGAGAATTTTTAAAATTATGTAATAAAAACACTTAGAATATTAGATATACAGAAAATGCGATGAATTATTTTATTACAGCCGTGATCAATATTTTCGATTTTGTCTAATTTTATTAATTCTTTTTTCTGCGAAAATGTACTCGTGTGAGATACATACAGGGTGTTTCAAAACTCAAGAAAAACATTTAAGGGGTGATGAAAACATCTAAACATAAACAATTTTCACCACACAATGCACAGGCAGAGAGCAAGCGGTGAACCTAGACGGCGCTGTGAGGGAAAAGCATGAAGCGCGAGTTCTTACATCATCATATCTATCTGTGGTTCTGGAGGCATAGCGACGTACGGTAATCAGGAAAGGTCAGCCTCTCTGAATCCACGTTAGAAGAGCTGATGTTTAAGGTGCTTTATTCTTTCTAATAAAGCGCCGTGTAAGCGTTACCCTTTTGCTTTTCGCCTATGCATTGGAAATAGCTATTAGATGTTTTCATCACCTAAATGTTTGCTTTTGACTCGAAACATCCTGTACTTGATGAAGATCTATGCATACATTTTGCTACATTTTCTTTCTGACTGAACGTACTGCACTCTATCGTTGCTTAATTTGATTTCGATTTTAGTTTTCGTCGACAATAATGTTAGAGTTAACTATGCCTAACTACTAACGGATTATTTATAAAAATGGCCATCATGAGTTTGAAACTATATTATGTTTTAATTAACTTGGATCTCTGTTTAACCCAAAAGTAATCATTTCTGAAAATCCAAAATTGCATTTCACTGGCCAACGAAAAGTTCTCTCGGACCCCACTCTTTACTGAGGTCGTGTTTTCTTTCCAGAAAAAAAATATTCTTGTTTATAAAACTCTCATTAGACCGGTCCTAATGTATATCTCGAAACTTGGTCTCTAACTAAAATGGAGAAGCTAAATTGTAGTTTTTGAGAGAAAGGTTCAGAAGTATTCTCGATGGTGTCAAGATAATAACCTTTGTCGAAGACGTTTTAATTCTGAAATTAGTAATGAATATTTTTGTTACAAAGCCCTTTACTTGTCGGAAAGAGAGAATAAAGTGGCTTGATTCTGTTCAATCGGATTTTAAGGTGGTTGGGGATAGGAACTGGCAGACTAAGAGAAAATACAAGCTATCTTGGAGGAATCTTCAAAAGAAGGCCTTGACTCAGCCTGGACTGTTGAGTTAAATGTGATGATGATGAACTCTTTATAGATTTCCGTTTTGCGCCTTCGTTTTTCATCAAATGTTTTAGCAGCTCTATCTTCAATTTAATCGAATTAGTGGTTTATTTTCACTCCCGATTTCCCTGTTACTGTATATACGTAAAATATATTCAATTAAATAAAACCGAAATCAACCTAATTTGGCAAATGCGATTCTAACTCAGGAAAAAAATTTACGATTTCGACAATCTATGACCTAATACGAAAACTGATGAAATAGATGAAATATTTTCACAATTACAATTCCTTTACCTACCCAAAGACAAACGGTAACCCTAGAACTGCAGCACCTAGGTGCTGGCAACCTAACAACCATTGTTTATTTTATGTGCGGACAAACGGAAAAAAAGTAGAAAATTCGGTTGCAAGAAAGGAAATCTTTCACGACAAGTGATTTTTGTTTCGTGTTAAAAAAAAAATGCTCGAAATTACATAATATTTTGTGGGCTGCAGAATCATTTCGCATTAACCGATTTTCATGCTAAACGTTTTTCTCTGTAGATTTAAAGTTCTTCACATTGTTATGAATTGCAGGATAAGATCTATACTATACCTTAAAGTCATGGAACTTTATTTGGAATTCTATGTTTGCAAGTTTTCAGGTGTTATTTAAAGGATAGAATAATGCAAAGAGAAATATTGATTATATATTGAAGACCGAAATAAAAGGCATTCCTGCATTAAATATAGACGACAGTTTTATATTTACATAGACAAAATCTGCTTCAAAGTAAGAATATTTAAAATATAGAATCTCATATAGAAGGCTAGTTAAAAGCATAATTTCGATTTCAAAAAAACCTGGCTCTTTCAATTGTTTGAGATGCATTGAATAAAAACCTTCCATAAATAACTTTTATCAATTTTTTGTACATTTTGTAATATTAGTGCCTAAAACAATTTTCAGTGTCATTCAAATTATTTTATGAACCTCAAAATTAACCATTTTATTCAAATCAGTTAAAACATCTAAACTTAGAAGAAGAATACTTATCTAAACTCTTTATTATCAAATATTCTTGATAATTTATCAAGAATTATAACGATAATACGAGAACAATGCAAGAATTATGCGTGACCTTGATTTTCAATCCAATTAGAAGAAAGAGGAATAAAAGTGACATCGTTGCATTATTTTTAAATTGTTAACGCATATCGTTTTAATCAACATCACGTTGTACCTGCATTTCTCCTGTCTTTATGGAGCAAGCAATTCTGCTTTCTTTTTCTAAATATCTATATTATTGACAATATGTCAATCTTGTATTTCTAAATATAGGCTCTATGACAAGCACAAAAATGCCAGACAGTTATAGAGTTTGTTTACATCCACTAAATTGACATCTTTCGGGTAAAATTAAATAATGCTATTTAATTGAAAACAGATTGTTCAATTAATTGAACAAAGAACGCAACTCTACTGTACAATATAAATTGCCTTCTCACATTTTAACGAACAAGATTGCTGTGTGTTGTATGGAAGGAATTTAGAAATTTCGAGTTGAAGCACTGACATTTGAAGACGTGTTTGTCTCTTTCATGCTTGTATTTTGAAGCTATGTTACAAAATGGAAAGAAATTACATCATAAACCTTTCGCTAACTATTCCATAATTTCCCAAATTGATTTCAATAAAATGATAAACTACATACACACACAAGCACACACATACACGCACACACCACACGCACACACACACACACGAGCCAACCACACGCACACCACACACACACACAGCAACAACACACAAATATGTATATGTATATGTGTGATGTGTATCAATATTAGCATGGAGAAATGTTAGTGTGGATATTAGAAAACAATGACGCACACATACTTGCAGGGATTATGAGGAATAAGGTGACGGAGATATTAATGGTAAAAAGTCATCTCTTTTAAAAGTAAATAAGCCTTTTTGAAATATAATTATATCTCCTCCTTTCTATCTAATATTATTTGGTTGGTGCTTCTCCCTATGTGTTTATCAAAACAAATTGGCTAACCACCGAAGAAATGGAAACAATGGTGGCTCATACGAAAAGGTTAATACTCGTATGCGAAGAAATATTTGACCATATTACATTGAGTTTTAATGCGTTTAATTACTTGCCCCAGCAAACCAACTTTAATAAAAAACTAGTTATTAATTTTTTACTGGAAAGAAAAAATGATCGGAACTGAAAGGAACAGATTGAATATTTATTGTTTGGATAAAAGATTAGAGGAAAAAACGTTTCTGCATTTTATAAATCAAACTTCTAGTTTTAAAACATATAATATACAATCAAACCTTTAAGATTAAACCTTTTAAAGCATCTGATGCTTTAAGCAGGCATTCATCCATGTATTTCTCCACGATCAACTTAGGTAAACAAATGCCCTATTTCTTTATTTTTTACAAAGTCAAAAGAAAATATTTGTCTTTTACCGCTCATATTTAATTCAAATTCGTCGAGCTTGAATACATTACTAGTCGAAACATTTTTTGTTTTGTTTTGGCTTACAAATTTAGCACTATTGAACCACAATATTAAACTCTATTCTAATTATATAGTCGGAAGATGGTTCATTTTTTGTGTGGCCATGATTCTACTAATTCTAATTAAATAGTTCTGGAAACACACACACAGGCTCCATCCTACTACTGGAAAACATCTCAAAAAGTGATACTATACAATTGAGAATAAAAAAATTTTTTTTTGAAAAGTCAAATATATACCTTTTTCATGAAAATAAATAAATATTGTAAAAAACACACTAGATCGATATTTAAAACCAAATTTACTTTTGAAATTTTAATCGTATTAAGTAAGAAACAAATTAGAAAATGAAATTTATCATTGGAAAACAATATGTTTTAATACATGAAATATCAATGAGAATATGCTAATTATTTGAAATAATTTATCTCAGTGTCTGAAGTTGAATATGCATGCAAAAATTATAAACAAATCTATTTTCAGGATTGAACTGAAAATCTCAATTAAATTCAAGAACGGAAGAAGTTTGTGGATAGAGGGCTTCTAAGTCTGATAATTTGTTACAAACTATATGACTGAAAACTATAAAGTAATAATTTATTTTCAATGTTTTCAATTACTAAACTCTGATTAGAAAATATGATAGTACCTCTAATAGTGACATCCACCGGACAGAAATTAGTCCTAAACAGGAGGCAAATGCTTCAAGGTCACTATTATTATGATCTACTGTATTTTTATTACTGTAGCTTAAATGACGAGTATACATTTTTAACTTAGTATGTTAATGAATTTTATAATATATTATAATATCCTGCGTTTTGAACACATTTATTGGATACTTTTTCTCATAATTTAACTCACACACACACACACACACACACACATATATATATAATATATGTATATATAATTAGTATAAAGTTTGTTTTAAAATCTTCTATTATTATTATACTTTATAAAGCGCTCCTTTTGCTGGAAACAGCATTTGAGGGGGCATAACCTACACCCGTAGGAAAAACCTGTTTTACAGTTTATTTTCATTTAAGTGTAAATAATATAATATATATAATATATAATCAGTTCTCAAGTAAAAAATTTTAAAACGGTATAATTTTCGAGGTTTTTTTATTACCTACATTTACGGTCCCACTCTTTCACATTTTCATTCGTTCTTTCCTGCAAACTTCCACGGATCAGATTCACAACGATTCTATTTGCAAACTAAAGCTTTTTAAATACAAAACATAGTAAAGTAGATGAAGCGAAATTCATGGCCTGACTTGAGAAACATCTATCACATTAAGCTAACTGTAACCTCCATTAAAGCTTTACCTTGGGTTTCGTTCTCATCCCACGCAGGGTTAATCGCCTCTAACCACCTCTCCCAATCGCCGAACGAACGCATTCTAAATCAAACATTAATCACCATTGTTGAATCGAACGGGGATACGGAACAGTAATTGTGACAATCGGTCGATTCAACTCATTATGAATAAGCCATCCTTGAAAATAAGATTCGAACATAATCCCCATGAGACTTCACTGAAAAACAATCGCCGATCGACATCTTTTGTTGCTGGAACAAAAATCACGAATTGTTGTGCATAAAGAATGATTTCATTAGTGAAACTCATTCGAATGACTATGCTTTTCGTGAATCAAGTGAGCTTTTTAATGGTTTTATTATCATATTTTTCTTCTTCAGGTGGCACTATGGGGTCCCCATGAAGTGTGACGTCACTCGCTGAGCCATGTGAGATAGATGAGGCAGAGATAACCTTACAAGCCTAGATGATAGCAGTTGGGTTAAGTTCTGTATTGTTTTAACCCTGTAAGTTATAAGATGGAAGAGTTATCTTCTGTGCAACGGTTTTTTTCAAAACTTGCTTCTCTGAAAGAGATGAAAGAATTATTTCAACCGATATCATCTAGAGGATGAAAAAAAAAAAAAAACCCACATAGATTGGAAACAGCACTGAAACAGAAAGCATTCAGTGAAATCAGATTCATAGTTATAAGATATTGATCTATTTCATCTATTGTATGTCAAGTTTATTTCTAGAATAAATCGGTTTTATTAGTTTGGGGAACAATACCGGCATAATAATCCACTTGAATTTCGAAAATAGTAATAGCTAAGTTAATAAAACGCAAACATTTTTCTAAACTATTTATCTACTTAAACGCTGCTCCTAGATGAGTTTCTTTAAAAATATAACTCTCTCCATTACATATTTTAACAAATTAAAATCAAAACTTCAAAACATTTTAACAAATACATGTTTTCCTTTTTAAAATAGATTTTGCTTTCTGATTTTGAAGTTTAAGACCATTACTAAAATGAAATTGGAACTTTTCCTAAAAGTAATAAAAGACGTTATTGTGAAGATAGTAAATTTTTTAAAAGTGAACATTTGGTAAAACTGAATATTGTTTAAAGAAAATGTTAAAAGATGCAAATGGCTAATTAAAACGATACTTTTAGAGCACTTTTAATAATTACATTTTAATAAAAATAGAAATGCACATATTTAATTAGATTTCAGAGGATTTAGACATTAATAATTGTAATGGATATTCTGTAATGGAAAAAGAATTACGGAAGAGTGATATATGTCTTTTGACACAAATTGCAAATTTCACAATCGAGGTTTAAAAAGTAATGAATAACATGAAAGGAAAAACCCAACAATGCTAAATTCTTGGAAGAAGATATGGATATGAATACCAAAACTGACCTTACAAAGAAGATATTCGAAAATATTTGGCGCAGTTACCTGATTTTAGATGTTGAACTATAATAAACAGATTCTTAAGGCAATATGTTGTTTTAAATACTTTTAATAAATATAAATGTTTTTAAATGATTTTAATCTTTTGCTATCAAATTACAAATAAATTATTTAATTTTCAATTTTAGTTTTGGTAAAGTAAATTTTATTAATGTTCAAGTAAATAAGTAAAAGGTTTATATATATATATATATATATATATATATATATATATATATATATATATATATATATATATATATATATATATAT
>BMAW01066129.1:413831-454295 GCA_019974015.1 Nephila pilipes
ATATATATATATATTGTAACTTCAAGTCTACGGTATATTAGTATAATTGTTTAAAACCTATGCCTCTTCAAGGAATACTGTCTTTGTTTAAGTAATAGTTTTTCAAATATAAATAAAGGCAACCATGTTGCTTTTGATCTTTTTAAATTAATGTAAATTTCGTCTTTATATTATAGAACAACAAAAATTTCAAGGCCGAAAATAACTAAGCAAATAATTACAGAGCTATATCTGCAATGTTTCTTCAAGTTACGACTTCGAATACGCAATGAAAAAGAAAAATATTAGAGTCTCGTTTAACATTCAAAAGATGTTTCTTTTAAGATGACAAGTCTATTTTTAAATAGTACGGGAAAGAAATGCAGGAGATACATGGATTTTTGAATTCCCCTATGCGAGGGGTAAAAAACCCCATCTGGTTTACCCAAAATATCTTGCCCTAACGACACTTCACCCTGCATTTCACGCCTAAAATGAAAGAAAATACTGATCTTCGCAGCGGAAGGAATTTTGTCTACTGAAACGGAGAATATGTTCCACGATTCCATAAGCGAAAGCTATTATTTCTTGAACAATATGTACTTAAGAGCTCCACTGAAGACTTTATTAGCTAGTAAAGTTTTTATTACCGTTCAAAGAACTATGGAAAATGGACGAAAATTCATCAAAATGTTGTGTATCAAACTAGTTTTACGATTCATGGAAGTAATATAATATTTTTTGTAACAACAAAAAAAGTAACGGCTTATTAGAATTCTCAGAAGTTGAAACGATCGGGATTGTTAAGTTGAATAAAAACTTTGAGCACAATGTGAAGTTTTTGCAATTTAATGTTTAATAAAAATCGTCTAGCATCTTGAATGGAAGGAGATGAGACTTTTGTGAATATTTATTATACATATTCTATTAAAAAACTACGAAGCAAGAACAATGCTTTTAAAATAAAAGCAACAATCCCTTTTTCTAATGTTGATGTCTACAGTGCAAAATGAATTCTAATCTAAGCTTTTAGCATAGCACAGTTAAAAGTCGAGAGAATATATATATATATATGGAATAAATGCGTTTCTATATTAAGAATGATGAACCATTCCTCTGAACAGAAAACGAAAGGAAATTGATTCAGTCTAAAACTTTATAATAATGTAGCAGCTGTAAAAAGGGATACAATTTTATAGTATATACTTTAAAGTGTCAGGAATGATATTGTATTACAGAGACTAAAATGTATTCAAGTTTTTTTTCTTCTAAAAAACCTGCACAAAGATTTTCGTGCATAGTGATTACTAATAAGAATTTGGAACATTTTAAATAAGTTTCCTGTGATCGAAATTTATGACTGAAAACTAAGAAGCAATTTATGAAACGCCGATAATATGATCTGTTTCATCCAAAGACTCAAAAAAAATTTAGTACAGTTCGATTTTTCGAAATATTATTCCTCATACGTCAGCTATAGACGCGATCAAAAGAGAAACAACTACCTGAGAAAGTTAAATAGTAAAAAGTATCAAATTATGATAGTTAAGAAACACTTTACTGTCAAGAAAAGAAAATTTGTTTGCGTGGGGTATAATATAATGCCTTCAAACCGAATAATATAATCAGCAAAAAAATTTCCAGCGATATTCGATGCAAAAATTATATGATTTTACTTGAGAAAACACATCAAAACAAATATATTTAAGTCAAATTATTTATTATATATTTTTATGTACGATTTGGAAAATTTCAAACTTTTTGATGTAACTTTTGCAATTTATAAGATTCGAAAACAAAGTAAAAATTTCCCCCCTCAACTTCTGTGCCTCATGCCTGTTTCGAAATTTTTAATTCTCAACTAAACAAGCACATTTTCATTGAAAATCGCTGAGTTCACGGTTGCATGATACATATTTGATTAGATTTTATGCTTAATTATAATTCCCACAATTGATGATGGTTTACATTGAAAAATACTTGCTTTTCCGAGCCCAAGTAAAAAATTATGTTTCATAATATCTAGAGGAAAATATCATACAATACAAATATTTTTAAATGCCCTTTCTTCATTGAAACTGCATATGAGTACATTTTTGTGTTTCATATTTTTGAAATAACAATAAAAATGGGATAATATAAACCTGTTTTTGTCAGTTAATATGCCATTAAATTTTAGTTTTTTTTTAAAGCAATCTTGGTAACTTTTTTGTGCATCATTTGACGTTTTTGTATAACTCGCTTCAAAACCTGAAAACAATGAGTGAATGTAATTGTTAAATTTTATAATTGAAAAATGGAGTACATAGATATGTATTCTCGAATCAAAATTACAGCATTCTATATATATATATATATATATATATATATATATATATATATATAAAAGGTGTTGTAATGTGACAGCAATTTTGTATTGGTTAAGTTATAAGATATCATTGTATTTTAGAAATCATCATAATTTGATATTTTATATTTCTTTGTGGTTATTTTTAAGATTATTTGATGTATTAAACTTTTTTATAGCATAAATTAAAATAATGATATCAGTTTTTCTAAGGTAAGTTTTCTTTTTTCGGATACAGTATTTTGAGGTGTAATTATCTGAGTTCGTTTGTTTATAGATAAAACCCTTTTGCTTTTAAGTAAATCACTGAGTTGGATGATTTTGATACTTAAAACACGTTTAACCACGCATGTTTGTCTTAAATCAAAACAGCATTTTATTTTATAGTACTTCATTTCCATTTTGACATTCACAGCCTTCTTTCCTAGATTTGTTTGACAATATAATAAAGTATATATCTTTAAATTTTCATAAACAGTGGGTTTGTTTCCCCGAACTAAAAAGTAACCATCTCTAGCATTCTTACCCAAATAAAAAGAAAATTAAATTAACATGTGATAACAAATTTGAGTAAGCATTATTTCACATAATCTTTCACTCGTATCTATCATTTACATCAAATTTGAATAGTAAATTGGTGCTGAATATTTTGAATTTATTAGAAGTGTTAGTAGCTTTTCAGGGAAGTAATGATAGAACTAAATTTTTTTTAAATACGAGCCATAAAAGCACATCACAGGAAAAAAACAACAACTATAAAATAAGAGAAAATATGAACATACACATATTTATAACAACTTTGAGTAGAGCAACATAAGTAAATTGACTTTGGTGATTCTTCAAATATCAGTCACCAAGATTAATGTTCTCGAAGATTTACCCTAAATGAATTGACCTAAAAGTATTATCGAGAAACAGTTGTATTGATTCATAAGTCTCCTACGCATTGGTTAAACACGTTCAAACTTTTAGTGTTCAGGTACATTTTTCAGAAATCTTTGAACAAAAATTTCAGTTTTTCCTCAAAATAATATAATCAAGTAATGTCTCAAAACAAAAAGTGACACAAAAAAAATGGAAATGTAACAATTAAAAACTATTTTAATATTCCAACAAACCATATATTCCTAAAATGTTGAAATTATAATAATTTACACTTAAGAAAAATAAAATTGAATTGAAATAAAATTTTATACGAAAAATTTTATGCTAGTTGAAAATGCGTAGAATTTTCTGTTTCAATTTCAACTAATAGGAAAAGATTCAATATAAGAAACTAACAAACATGACTCTAAATGCTAATAATAAATCTGAAAAAGAATGAATCAATACTTTTAATAATTTTTTCTTCAGAAATTGAAATAATGTTTTAGATAAATATTGACAGATTTTATGCAACTGTAGTTCACGTTAGTTAATTTCGAAAGTTAATATTATCACGTGCATTATCAACCCAGTAAAGAAAGTGACAAATAAAAAAAAAAAAAATTCAATACTATTTTTTGACTTTAAATAAGATACAAGCTATGATACTTGCTTTTATTGTCTCAAAAAGGGATGAGTATGTACTAAACTGAGGTAATATATAATAAACAATGCAAGATATTAAATAAAGATTAATAAATTATGCCACAACACTCACCAGCTCCTGTGATATCAAGTCAACTTCAAAACCAGAATCTAAAAGCGCATCCGCGTATCCAAAATCATTTACGCACAATTTCCACTTTTAAAATGCGCTTTTCCTCAGGTGATGAAACATTTCAAAAATCAATTGACTTTGAAGACAGTACTTTTTCCAGGAAAAAACTCGCATGCATAATTATGTCCTTCCGATGCTGCAAAATCGTGTCTCACCAATCAGACGGCGCGGGAAAAAAAAAGGTAAATAACGGGCGAATTCACCTTTGAAAAAGCTGTCTCGGAAATAAATCAACAACCTGTTGCTTTGTTACGAAATCGCTCTGACTGAAGAAGATACCCGGTGAACGGTTGCTTGGAGGATGAACTGAGGATAGAACTTCAGGAGCTCTCCTCTCAGATGTTTCTGTTGTGAAGCTAGTTTTGCGGATAGCGCCATCTGTAGGATAGACAGGAAAACTTCCCAAATCATGTTGAAAAGAGGTTTTGTTATGAACATGTTTTGTCGCGTCTCAACTTGATAAACTGTGTAAGGATTTACAATAACGTTACGTTTAAGAATAAAACATTTTCCTCTGAAACAAAGTTTATTAAAGCTTTAAAATTTTTTATAAGTGGATTAAATATATATCATAAGTATATATTGTATTATACTCGTTTTTATATATTAGATATCTTAATTTGAAAATATTCACCCCCCCCTTTTTTTTTAAAAAAAAATATAACCAAAATCAGTCACATATTATTATACAAATATTTAATATCACTCGAGACTTTCAAACCATTTTTTTTTTTAAAAAAAAATCTTGATTTTCTTTTTAGCATGCATAAGCGAAAAAGAATCAGTATTGTCACCTTGAATGGGGATTATTTAGACAATTCTTCCTTTTGATTAATTATTCTTTTCCTTCCATTGCAAAATATTTTCATGACAATATTTTCAGAACAACATTCAATCTATTTCGCCCACCCTTTTTTTTTTTTTTTTAAAAAAAAGATTAATATAATAGATTGGAATATAGAAGGTGTTTTAATATTGCATTAAGTTGAATTTTCAGTTCACGTTTTCAGATACATTTATTTAATTAAACTCGTATCAAAATGTAGAACGAGAACAAACAAAAATATGAAAAGAAAAGTGGTTAATATAATTGCGTCGGATTTTATAATTTTTATAAGAGAGAAAGGTTTCATTTTCCTTCGAGTTAGATGTACCGAAAATAGGAAAATTTGAAAAGATTACAAATTTTAAACTATTATAGATATTTCAATACATTTAATATCTAAAGATAAAGAAGAATTGGAAAGATTAAAACAGTTATAAAATTTAAAATTAAGTTGGTTAAAAACGTAAAAGATAAAAAAGTTTAATTTTGTACAAAATAATGTCCATCTATTTTATCTCCATATTCTAACTCGAATATATTAGTTGTTTTATTACATTTTAAATAAGGTTTGTTTGTTTTTGGAAAGTGTATTAAAAATACATCACAGTAAACAACATCTCAGTTCTTTTGTTCGCGGGATTTTCGGAAATAGTTAAATTTAACCAATTCTTAATAGAGGTGGTATCGAAAGATACTGTTTAGGAAATTCAAAAATTGACTCTGCATTTGTTAAACGTTTGATTTCGAAATAAATTCCTTATATTGCTTACTTAGGTTATCATAGATTTGTATTTAATCAACCTTTGAAACCTCTTCCAGGTTCAACTTATCTCGATATAATGGGTCAAAAAATGTCAGCTTTTTAATATTTATCTTTGTAAGTATTGTTAGACAAAATAGCATCATTGGCACAGAGGTTTTTGTGAAGAAAACATTTAAAAATAAGAAAATTTTACTTATAAAATAATTTTTCCTTAATGGCTTAGTAAATTGCATTTTTGATGTACACAATCTAGTTGGGATGTAATTCAAGGAGAAACTAGCTTTAAAGGTAACAAATAAGTTTATTTTTATCCTAAGCATTTACACAATTTTTCATTTTATATTTACCTATCAAAATTGGATCACGTGTGATAAATGCAAAAGTCAAATAGAAATACATCTTAGTGCCCTTCACTTTTGAACATGAATATAAGAAACGCTGTACACTCTAGTAGTTAGAAAAGGCAACAGAAGCAATCCAAGCATATAAAAATAATTCGGAAAACATCTGTTACACATTAAAATTTTATATTGTCCGAGCTACATTTAAGATGAGGCAGATTGGTATGATTCGCATGCCCGAATAGGAGTTGGAAAAGGAATTAATTGCATTCAATTGTACTTTTTTTTTCTTTCTTTGTCATGTTTTCTTTGATTTTAAAAAAGAACGAGTTCTTAAAAACATTGTCTACCACGGTGAATAGCCTGACTCAGTTTCTTTCATAGATATTTACTTATTGATAATGTTTAGTAAATAAAACATGGGTATACAGCCTCTCTGAGTTCCTTTTATTGATATTTACAAATAACTAATCTTTACTACCAGATAAGATATGGGTTTCTTTTATAGATATTTTCAGATCAATAATCTTAAGCAAATAATACTTGAAAATATGTTTTTGTGTCTGATTTTGAAATGGTAAATGAAGGCAATGTTAAATCTACAATTGATTATTTTTGTTATGCTATTGTGATAGCCTTTAGTCTCGAATTTACCAGTAAAAGTAATTCAGAAGTAGAAATTTTTTCAATGTCTTAAACATTTTGAGAGTGAATTTTTGATGTTTTAAACAAATAATTTTCCTTTCAGAAAAATTTAATACAATCTCTTCTCAAATGTATCGCATGTTTGATCTTTCAAGTGATTATTTTGTGCAAGTTTTCTCTGATTTCTGTTTAGATAATGCTCAGAAAATATATCTATTTAGATTTTAAAGAATGGTTTCAGGAATTCGTTCTTACATATATGAAAAAATTGAAAAAAATTCAAATTATTCGATTTTCTACAAATTTCAGTATAGGATTTTTTTAAAATTCATATCTAAGGATTAATAACTATCTAATTTTTCTCATTAACAATGAAATATATATTTATAATTAAATATAATATCAAAATACTTATGCGAATAAAAAATTTTGTCGAGTTTTTTTTTTCAAATTTTACGTTAGGAAACCAAACAGCTGGTTGGTAACAGACTATCCCTTTCTGACAAATTATTTATTGTTTAGAAAACCTTAAAAGCTTACATCTCATAGCATACGAGTGCTGAAATATTTTTTTTAAAATTCTCAGGAGCACTTGAAACCAAATGTTAAAAAAAAGTCTATATCAGGAAACTGTTACATGCTTTATATTGAATTCGAGATTTGTAATACTTTCTTAACTCATACACACTGCAAGCACATGTTGACCAAAAGGCTCCTAAAATTAATTTTAGCATTTCCCCCCTCTTCACCTCAAAATTAATCTAGCATATGAAAGTTTTAATTCACAATGAGCGCAGTGTTGAACATCAGAGAATGTAACTAAGGGTTTCAAAAATAATAAGCCGATTTTCTGAAAATTCGGTATATTTTATCCATTGTGTTACAGGGAATTAATTATACCTTGTTTTTAGCGGTAATTTAGTGAATTATGTATATAACTATAATGCGTTCTTTTACTTAATCTCCGGTCAGGGATTTTACTTATTTTATTGAAACGAATAAGACTACAATCAAAAGTAAAATCATAGAATAATTGGAAAAAAGGCATATATCCTTACATTGAAAACGAAACAGATACTGTGGTTATTCAGAATAAAATAAAAGTAATAAATACTACTGATTCCAAAAATTCAGAAAGCATTATTCCTTCGACAACTGAAAATTTGTTTTCTAAGAAAAAGGAACATGACTTATCGATCAAAATAAAAACATAAATATAACATAATAATTCCTCTTTGAAACAAAAAAAAAAATTAAAAAATACATAAACTTATGAAATCTTTTGAAAAAATCTGGAGTATTTTCAACAGGAAAATACTTTCAAATACAATGCAATTCTTTAGTAATTATTAAACCAGAAACAGTTTTTTTTACGGTGGAATTATTTAGTTCAAAATTTAAATTACACAATGAAGAGAACAAAGTTTTTCTCTCATGTTTATTTTTTTAAACATATTGACAAATACATCACGTATTTAATTACATATAAGTCACGAAAGGGGCTATTGCTTTAGTTAACTACAAAATGTCTCAGCGGGCCACTTTTCAAAATTTTATCGTGTTTTTACGTATATGCTTAATGCCTAATTTCACCAGCAATGAATTTAATTTTGAAAAATGTCAAACAATATTTCTACTAAATTTTTTATTTGATTGAAATTAAACATATATAAAAGTTAAGTACTTTATTTACCTATTTATTTATGTATTACTTTAAAACAGATGTAGTCAGAAATCAAGAAATGACTGAAAATGAATAAAATTATTCATGATTTTAAGACAATTAGGAGGCAGCCATTTTTACCTTAAGAGTTCCGAACTACTTTTTTTTTTTTAATTTGGCTTCCTTCTTGGAATGTTTTGGGGTCAAATAATTTAAATACTGATTTGCCGTTATTTGCCAACAAAGAGGCTTTTGTATAATGATCACATAATATAATAAATTAAATTAAAACAAATTCTATGTAATGTGTTGCAAAGAAATGAGTCCATTTGGTGGCGAATTCTTTTCCTCGCAAAGCATTGCATGAAGCAATTTGTTTTATTGTTTTCTTTTGAAAAATTATTCATGTGTGTAAGAATTACTTATAATTTGTTATAAAAATTCAGAATTTTATTTATTTTTTTATTTATTTAAGCTCGAAATGCTGTTTATTTTCACACAATTTTGTCTCAATGTACATGAGTCAAATAATGACTTATTATTATGATTTTTTTTTATTTTATATGCACGGTTTAAAGAATTCCCAGTAGTTAACGAGTATATACGTTTTTTTTGAAAAATGTTACTGAATTACCAGTAACAGAAAAATATCGTTATATTTGCAATAATTAATAACAATAGAGATTCACATTGATTAGGTGTGAATGTGGATCGTAAAGGTCAGCTCATGTTTCGTCACCAGACAGTTGTTTAAAATTATGGAAGGGTGTGTGAGAACGGGTTTTGAGTAAAAAAGAAATAGGAAACGAGAAACCTAATTTAACTTAAAAATGATTAAAAATAAAATGATGACAATGTAAGGAATTTTTCTGAATTTTTTTTTAACTTATTCAGCAGACGACATTTGATAGCTCGAGAAAAGAGAGAGATTCCCAAGTCCTGTATTAAAACCTACATAAAATACACATTCCTTTTCTTTTTCTTTTCTATAATCAAAAATCGAATTGTAATAGATGAGTCATAACTAAAAATGAAACCAAAACAACGTGAATTCAAAAACTTTTCGTGATTTTGTGTGTTCCATCTTTTCATGAATCAGGTAATCACACAAGATGGATTTCGAACTAAAAAACCCTTTTTATTCGGCTGATTGATTTGAAAGCTTTCCACTTGATAGACTTATAATAGCAGTATCAAAGCAAAAAAAAAAAAAAAAAAAAAAATCTGGACACATTTTAATTTAAAAAAAATCACTCAAATGAATTATTAGTTTGCGTATCCATGCTTATTATCGATCGTTGAGGCCAGAAGCAAAAGAGAAAATAAATAGCAACAAAGTGGGCAAAAAAAGTTATGTTTATTAGCCACCCAAGGGGCTATTGTTTTAGGTGGGGCGTTGTTAGGTGATCTTTTTCAATCTTTTTTATCGTTTGCTTCAATTTTAATTACAATTTAGCGTAAATATATTCAATTTAATACTTTATCGTATGATTTAATTTTAATTACCTGTAGCTGATATAATATTCAATTTAATAATTTATCGTTTCCTTTAATTGTAATATCGGAAAAATTTACTATTGTCCATTTCTTGATATTTCATTGTTTACTTTAATTCTCATATTTAATTGAGTAATTTTATAATTATAAAAAAAAAGCGCACCTTCTGTTCTTTGCAAAATTTTGCGTTGAGCTTTGTATTTTTATTTTTTAGGAGTATTTTTAGTTGAGAGCTATTGCACAATGGTGTATCCGAAAGTATCCAGTCCAACTCTGCTCTAAGCGTAGCTTGCGCAGAACACATTTCTTCTATTAGGGGCGAATAGCGCAACTTTTTTCCAAGTTCATTTAAGGCTTTCGGATCACCCGGGAAAATTTTGTTTGTCCCTAGAGAGTTTTTACACCGCAGGTGTTTTGTTTTCACATCGTTTTCTTTAGATGCCAGATTTTAGGGAACAACTCGCGGCTTCCTGCTCGAGAAAAATGCTGCATAAATTGTTGTGGTATTGCAAATAATTTACAGAGATGATATTTTGGGAAAATCCCAAGTGCACGAGCAGTTACAAATATGATGACGTGTCAATAGATGACGAACCTCGTACAAGACGCTTACAGACAATTGAGTTCTATGTTTAATATTACTCTCGCTCCATGCTCATATTGAATCAAGGAGGATCTCTTCGGTGATTTATTTTTTCTGTAACCATTCAGGGTTACTTTTGATATGTGTTCATACATACAACCTTTAGCCTTATTTATGAATTTAATTATATTATACATGCACCTCTTCCTCATAGTTTCCAAACTGAATTTATTCGCAATCTTTTCATTGTTTGTGGAGGAAATAGATCTTTTTTTTTATTAGCCCTTGAATGCACATTTTCCAATCTTTCTGAAGAAATTAGAGAAGCATGAAAGCAATAGGAAGTTGTGTATTCCATAAGATTACCGGATATTTATAAATGCAGCTTGGCCTTAGTTCAGTATGTGGGTAATTTCTACAATCAATATATATCTTTCCATCTTCACAATCTGTTTTCATAGCTACGATATGATATGCTTCGAGTCAAAAAATCGTTTGGTCCATTGTTAGTTTAATTAATGCTGGGGGGATGTTGGTAGGAGGATTGTTATTTACATAGTTTAAGAAAAAAAGAGAGCTGAAAACAGTACACTGGATACATCTGCAAATATTCTCCTATCCTTTGAGCACGCGTGACTAAATCTTATACTTTTTCCAGTTCTCAGAAAATTCAGATCATGGCATTTCCATCTATGTCATGTTGTAGCATAATCTGTAGAATTGGTGTGCAGTATTGTGATTGTTGTTAAACTGTCTACATCAGAAGGTTTAAAAATCATCAATCACGCACATCCATGATGACAACAGTTTATTAAAAAACTTATAAAAACAAGAGAAGAATCCAACAATCCGAAAGGGTGGGTACTACTAGTATCAAGAGTACCAACTTTAAATACAGAGTGATTTTGGAGAGTCCACCCCTAGGCCACGAAGAGGTCCATGTAGTTAGCTGAGCGAAATGAATGTTGGATTAGAACATCCAGGACAATGCTACACATAAAGTCCGATAAGCTGTGCTGAGGACGAAGATGGTAAAGTATAAACATCCAGCACAATTTTTCAGAAAAGTTCTGATGTTATGAGGAGAGTGATAAATGTAGGATTCCGCAAGTTAGCACAAGGATGCAGGGCATTCTGGAACCTGAAAAAGAGGTTTAAGTCTGTAGGAGATCTGACTTGAATCCAATTAGTCCCAATGATCGCGGAAAGAAGATAATCCGGATAAGTCCAGGAGGGATTAAGAATTGAAAAGGATTTAGTTGCAGGTGGATAGTAGTCAAATCACCCAAGTTGTTGATTTTGTCAGTGGTTGGCTTAAGATCAAAATGCAGACTGTGATATCAGAACACAGGGTGCTGGTCTTTCAAGACTATCGTAACGAGTAGCAACAAACAATTAGCGTACACTTAACCAGCTAATCAATGCAGCTGCCACCGATGCGGAAGTAAACTAACTCCTTGGATAGATAGAATTTAAAACTTGTTGTGGTGGGCATTCCGAGAGAAAGTTTTGCCATTGGGAGAATTGGAGGGTTGACGTTCTCTCATTGGATTGCTGCGATGGAGGTGAAGAGGCGGGTGTAGTGATTGGAGGAAAGGATTTGAGTTGAAGTCATCTGAGAATACGATTTCCTACATGTTGTTGGGCAGTAGCTAAGTGCGAGTCGAGGTTGGAGCTTCTCTTTATAAAGTTGTTGCACAATGGCTTAAAAATACACTTCTTTACAGCTGTTCCATCACACTCGGCAAGTCCGCTTCTCTACAACTGCTTGCTCACGTTCCGGTTGTCAGCGGGAAAATATCGCAAGATCAAACAGACACAAAAGCTGCAAAGGAATTCTTTTAAAACGACATAAGGTCAATTAATAATTATTACGGTAAACAAAAACAAGAGTAAAATTTGCAACAAAATGTTACGAAAAATTTCTTTCACTTCTTACAGTTTCATTTGTTTCATTTCAAAATCCCATTTCTTCATTTCTAACTCTTTTACTTACTTCATTTTAAATCAAGCTTCTTTCTAAAATCACATAATACGATCAAAAATATTTTCTTAGGCAGAACATATTCAGCATCAAAATACTTCTTTTTTTGAATTTCAATATGCATAAATAATTTTGTGAATAAGGTAAATTTTGTATTTTTCTTAATACGAAGTATTTTGTTACTAGTTTAACATTATTTTTAAAATATCTGTCCGATATCCTTTTATGTAAACACACTGCAACAATTTAGCTATCGAAAGTCTAAATAATTAACTTCCTTTTAACTTTAAATTTGTTTATATTTTATACAGTAAAAATAACAGAATTTGTTAGAAACAAACTTTTTTTTTATTACTCAAAACAATCAGAAATATTGCGAGTAATGACAAGTATTGATCCCTTTTCGCTTAACTCTTCCCATCATTCCATCTGTTGCATGATGAAAATGTTTTTAACTCACGACATCTTAAACAATTGTCCACATCCAAAACTATTTTTACAATCTATCAGAGATAAATTATTCGAACACGGTGTGTGATTTCCGTAACTCTTAAATATGTCAAGAAAAGTAGAACAGTTGTGGACAGATGATGCAACTTTGGTAAGAAAGCAATAATATTTCAGATTACAAAACGCACCGTTTCGCATTTGCTTTTAAAGTTCCGAAGAATCGAACATTAAGAAAATGAACAATACTCGAATCGAGTTGCTTATCTGTACTTCGTCTTTAAATTACAATCTTACTAATAAGGAAGAATTACGGAGATATATGTAATCAGAGTTAATAATTTTTTGTTTCTGGTTCGTTCGGTCGTAAATAAACCTAGTTTTGTAATTTTTATTACTGCAATCATTATTATATTATTTTGTTGCAGTTATTTCCATTTTTTTTTCTCTTGAAAGGAAGAACTAATTCTTTAAAAAGAAAGGGGAAAGTGTTTCGAACTCGAAAAAGTATCATAGCAGAAAATGTTTATATATATTTGGATGCTGATTTTATTTACTCCTAAATGTAATTAATTTAATAACTTCATCACGATAGCTCTAGAGGGCAAGGAAGAATCTTTTCTTTGTTTTAAAAATAGTTCGGTTGTTTTGAAATAAGCTGATCAATTGAATGGAGATAGTATTAGATTACATGACGTACATTTTGGATGCATATAGTTATGTGAAAAAGATAAACATTTAAATTTTTTTTTTTTTTTAGTTTTACATGAGTAGATTATTCTAAACTAAATGTGAATAAAAATGTGTGAGTTCATGAAAAACCCATTTTGGAAGTTAATTCGTAATTTAATTTTAAAATCGGTATTTTAAAAATTGTGTCCAGTTTTTACTATTTGGTTAAATGTAGAATTCTTATGGAATTTTGTTCCAGATAAGGTTCTAAAATTGTAAATTTCCTGTAAATCACAATCACTCGTATAATAATATAATCTTCATTATATTGTATTACTAAAACGCTTAGGGCAAACATTAATCAGCCTAGCCTTTAGAATTATTACTCGACATTTCAGGCTCCCGTCTACCGGCCGTTTCAATTTCTGAAATGTGATGTTAATTCTGTGGAATTTTTACTACCGTCCTCAAATCCTTACTATTTAATCTATTTGAATGCAAACAAGTGCATCCGAAAATGCAAAAAATATCGAAGGCTTCTGCGGAATTACTTTTTGGATCCGATTTTTAACAATATATTTAGCTTTATTATATAATTATTCGCTTATAGGTTTCCCGGTCTTTAAAAAAATGTTCTAAAATATTTTCAAAAATCGGGGAGAAAATGTTGTTTGGTAAAAGCCTTCATCATTTTTTGATCTTTCGGATGCACTTTTTTGCAGTTAAATCAATAAAATAGTTAATATTTGAGGATGGAAGTAGAAATTCTATAAGATTAGCAATACGTTCACATAATCACACACATACACTTAAAAAATGCAGTGCTCGGTTATGTGGTTAGTGGTAGCGTAGATCAAGTTAATGAAACTAAATTTCATTGTGGGTTGATTAGAGTTGATCTTTTAAATATAACGTTAAAGAAATTTTGGAAGATAGAAACTGTCGATTAAGAAATAAAGTAAAAATGATGAACACGCGATTTGTGAGGAATAATAGGCTTGTACACATCGGAGAAATGAGAAAGGTATATGGTCACACTCACACACACACACACACACACACACACACACACACATTCATGAGGTAAGAAGTTGAAAACGTGATGGAGAAACTGTTCAACAAATGGAAAATATTAAACGGATTTGCAATTTCAAATCAAATATGGGAATTAAAGCATTATTTTATTTCTACACTCAATTCCATGGATGTGTCAATAATTAAATCTCGGATTTTTCAAAATTAAGAAAACTTTTAATTATTCGTATCAAGACATAAAATGATATTGAATCTGCTGCTGAAGTGAAAATGTAGATAATTTTTGGAATAAAAAGAAAAAAAAAAAAAAAAAAAAAAAAAAAAAAAAAAAAAAAAAAAAAAAAGAAAAGAAAAAAAAAGAAAAAGAAAATTTTGTAGGGATTTTAGTTGAAAAATAAAATAGATTTATAGTCTTTTCAAGAAAGATGAATTATATTTATTACTTATACAATACAATTGCCAAAAGGGCGGTTGTACTGAACAAACAAATGATTATGTAAAGTAGAAAGTTTAGAGTGTGTGTACAGGAGGAAAGTGTATGTCAACTTCCATAGCTGTCTTCGTTAGTAATCAATTTAATTTTCATAAATACATTACTTCAATCATATAAATCGACCAAGACGAGCAATATCCTGGATCTACTTCTCAGAAACCGAGTTTATTTCATAACTGTGAGAAATGTGAGATATTAATCGAAATTTTAAGAAATGAAGAATTATGAAACTATTGTGAAGTATCTAAGCATTTATTATTCATTTGATGTATGAAAAAACATTTTTAGTTTTTAAGTAAGAGAGGGAAACACGTTTACCAGTGCATTGCGGCAACCTACTAAACTGATTTGTTATTCATGCTTTTCGAAGATAAGGCAGAAACTTCGGATATCACATGATATGGGCGGAGCTAAAAGTCGTGATGGTGAATCCATAAATATCTTGACTTTCAATCATGGAATTACAAATTGGGTTTAAATATAATGCAATGGCTATGATGAGGAGGCATTTTCTTCTTTTTATGAAAGGAACTCCCGCTTTTTCTCTAAATGCAACTTAAAATTCTCACTGGATGGAAATAAAACTCACATAAATTACCTTATTGATGCGCCATCTTAAATCGTATGCAATCAAAAATTAAAGAAAATCTCGAAATAGGTCAAGCCTTTTAGAATTTTAAGACAACTGAGCGGTTGCCATGTTTTGGTTCATTTTTCTTTTTAATTCGATCTTCTTCATAAAACATTATTCTGCTGGTTTTCCAGTTTTAAATTGCAGTAATTGTTAATACTTTAACTGTAATTAGACACACAAATACTCGCACAGTTTAAATATATGCATTTATTTATTTCCTTTTATTAATTTATTATTTCAGTTTTTTTCAATTTAATCAATTTTATACACTTGAGTTAATTGAAATCTTAAAATGTCTTATTAGTTCTGCATATTGTGTGACATCATTACAAATTAAAGTCACACAAATAAAAAAAAAAAATGCCAATGTAGGTGCATAATCCATTTAAACTAAAATGCGGTTATAGTTATTTTATTATAGAGAATGAAATGCATTATTTATGAACTTATTTGTTAGTAATTAAATTATTTTGCATTATGTACCATTAATGAAAAAATTATTGCTTAAAAATAATTACATTTAATATTTTTTATCAGTTGTTCAAATAAATTGGTTGAAAATGAAAATTTTGCATAATTGAATTTTTATTATCTTTCCCTATTCGAAAATATTAAAACTTTTTAATGATCAATATTTTATATTTTAAAATGGAAAATTGGTTTTTTCCTCATCTAACACACACACACAACTCTCTAGTATTTTATTAAAAATAAATACATGAGCAACAGGATGAGTAAAATAAAAGAAGATAATCCTCATAATATCGTATATTATTAACATATATTACAAAGCATAATATTTTTTTCAAAAAATGAAATTTCTTTTTTGCTCTAATTTTAGCTCAATGCTTAGATTTCATAAGTATTCTAGACAAAACATTATAGTTGGGTATTAAGACCAATACAGCAAAAATATTTTTTTGAAAATAATTCTATTCTTAAAATATCTGACTGAATAATCTGTTATTAGACTGATAAATATATCTTAATCTAATACAAGATATTTTTTTATTCTTATTATGAGTAGTATCAAATAAAATGGAAATGTTTTATTCTAATCTCGTATTGAATCATATTAATTAAAAAACAAAAGTTTATGTTTGTATCTTATACTAAATAAAAATGAATCTCAATAAGCCACGAATACAATATCAAGTATTATATTCGAAATAAAAAAAAAAAGGTTCAATGAATTAAAAGATTTTTCAATTTATGGTTTATATAAAAGATTCGTAATCCTTCTTTAGAAAATGTGTGTCTGTATTATCAAATGACGTCATTGTTTTCGAAAAAGAAGCAAACATTTTCATCCCGATCAACGTCATGGTGTAAATGGATGTTCCATTATAACCAAGAAGGATAAACACTAAAACATTTTTATTTTATTCCCTAGAAGACATATTCATATCAAAAGATTGTACACAAGGTATTAATGCGGTAAGTAATGGCATCATCACGGAACAACATGAACTTTCAGATAGCTATAATGGCAACGTTAAAAATAATAACAAGGAAGTTGTTTGACCCCAAACAGAGACCAATTATTTGTCGTGGGAGAATGGCAACATGTTAATGAAGGTGGGATTTTGTTGAAGTTGCTTTAAACAAAGAAACTAAAAGTGATCAAGTGTTTATACCTATTGTTAGTTTGATGGATGATAGGAAATTTTCTATAAATTAGCTTCTGAAAAATAGTTCTTTGTGTTGAATTATGTCTCGTAACCTGCTTTGAAAATATATAACTTGAACAAAAATTTGCAGTTTCGAAACTTAAAACTATATACTGTAATATATTTGTGAAATAATAATTCAGATATTGATTGAAACATAGGAAAACAAATTAGATATTTTTTAAATTCATATTATTCCATAAGAATGTTTATATTCACTTGAAATGCTTTTATATAATATTTTCACATTTATAACGAAAATAGAACAAAGTTTCAAGAACAAAGTTTTTTCTATTTTCTGAAATATTTACAAAATTTTCTTTTAGTTAATTATTTTTGTGTAATAATGCAAATATAAGCGTGTTGGGAAATTAATTAAATTTTTTTTAAAAAAAGAGGCGTTTTTGACATGAAAAACGATTAATGCTGTTAAAATTTGTTTGTATTCTCATTTTTGCAGAATTATTGAATCTCCGAATTTTAACAAAAATCGAGTAATTATGAGTAAATGTTTTGAGAATCAACTTACTAATAAAGGCAAGTTAAAAAGCATTACACAATTCAGATAAAAATTACAATCAAAATAATATTAATAAAAAAGCTGTTTAATTATAAATTTGAAGTCATTTATGCATCATTCGTAAAATTTGATACATAAAATCACAGTTCATGAAATTATAACACTTTTTAAAAGGATAGTTTTTTCCAATGAATATGTATTTAAGGTAAAAGAAAATATTGTACACAAATAAAAGAGTATGAATTTCTCAGAGGCGGCTTTTTAAAGGTTAGTGATACTGAAAAAAATACTACATAAAATAATTGATATTTAAATTTGCTTCAAATGAAAGTAGAAAGGATATTTAATGAAAGCGTTATCACACTCTTCGCCTTTCAACAAATTTTTTGACTAAATTTTAAAATAGTTTTGTTTATATTAATTCATTTTAGTCATTTCTACTATAAATTTTTTTGGAAAAAATAAAATCGTTTACTTTGCAGAACAAGGAATTTGAGGGAAACCTTACAGAATGATATTTTTTTAAGCCCATCAATTCTGTATGCAGGAAATAAAGTGCACTATGTTTATAATCAGTGAAGTTTTAAAAAGGAGCAAGGCTTAAAAATATATTTCAATTTAAAACTTCGTAGTTCAAAGAAAAAAACGCACATTTTATTGATGAAACATATTAATTAACAAACAAGCGGTAAATAAACATATATACACAAAAAATCCCTTTAAACTACTCTCCCGTAAAATTTCAAAAATTGACATTATTCTCTTTACCTCCGGCATATATAATTTATAAAGTATATTCTACATATAAATGTCTGAAATTTATGAAAAGTATATTATTACTCCAATTCCAAAAAGTTCTGATTATTTCTACCATTTTTTATTGGTACAAGATTTGTGAATTAGAGTTTATCAATTCAAATGATGATTTTAAATGGCTGACAAATTTGTAAAAAAATATTTTTATTGAATTCTATTAAAAAATTTTTTTAAAAGAAAACTTAACCCTACTTTCATTTGTTACAATGAATAATCATGTTTTCTAAAACATATTGCTTGATAAGAAATTATGTTGTTATAATGATCAAAACAAAGTATCTTAAATCATGTCTTGTGTATTAAATCACGTATATATAAATATAAATTTTGTTTTCATCAAAAAGAATAATAAATGAAAAATATTTATGTAATTTTTGCTCGTAATATTTCAGAAAACTCTTTAATGAATTTTACTTTATATTTGTTTGAATATTTACGGGAAAAAATCGTCTGTTAATTATGTCTGAGAATAAACAGTAGAAACTGAAATTTAGCAGTGCAGAAAGTCATTAGTAATTTTTTAAAAAGAATATTTGTGATTAAAATAATTATAAGTTTGCTTTGTTTACTATATTTACAATCTTAAGTCTTTTTAATTCTTAACTAGACAAGCAAAACTAATGAGAAAACAGCTTTTGAAATTCCTTTATCTAATCTGTAATCGATCATTTACTTCTCACATTGTTTCGATTTTCCTCTAGGGTTTTTTTTTTTTTTTTGAATATTTGTTTATTTATAACTTATTTCCTTCTATCCTTTTATAAGTTCAGATTAAAATAAATGTAAATTTCATCATCGACTTTTGTGTAAAATAGAATATTTCAAATGATTTAAACTAGGTTAACCATTATGAATTTAACTCTTAACTAGGTTATAAAAAGTTGTAGATTAGAGACAGTTTTAATAAAATTAAATTAAGTCAGAAAGATTATATTTGCATATTTATTTGTATCAATCTCTTTGCTGAGAATTTTCCCATCGTCTGTAAGGAAAAGTAACTTTCGCAAATTGAAAATATTTCATAGCTAATTAGTAAATAAAAGAAACCTTTTGTTAAATTTATAACTCGAAAATGTAAGAAAACTGTACATTTTTAAATGAATCACTCTCACTTACCAAATTTACTGACTTAATTTGTTTGATTTTAATGAAATATTTTACTACCGAAGTATGCGAATCATTTAAATTTTTATAAAATAAATAAATTTTCGTATTGTTAAATTAAAAATCCTATAATAACAAAACACTTTTTTACCTTATAAATACTTTCTGAATCTATTGTAATTCATTATTTCATTACATTCTTCTGCTTTCTTAAGTAATTTGTGCAGGTAATATATTTAACAAAAGCTACTCGTTTTCGTTAAAATGTTCAAGTTTTAATTACAGATATCTCAATATTTTAAGATCACAATTAAGAGATTTATAATATTAGCTTAAGCGAGTTTTGGCAAAAACGTTTTTATTTCATGAAGAAATTTAAAATATGATCGAGAGTTTCCATTATTTTTAATATATGAGTGAATATCTCTTATGTGTAAATTCACGCTAATATATCCTAATCTCTTCAATTTAGGAAAGAGTTCGTTATTCTAAAAACGTAATTTATAATTCTACATAAACTGTTAAATATAAATACGTAATGATTTCACTTAAATTTAATTTAATTTCTTAATTTATCCTATACTTTAACTATCACAGAAAGGAGTTCATCTTTACTTCCTGATACCATTCCAATTTAGCTTTTAATTAATGTAATCCCGCACTCTTAAAATATGCTCACTCAGCTGATCACAAGCTTCAAAATGGCAGGTTTAATCCCTACTAGACTTTCTGTCTGCAATTAAAATACCTAATGATCCTTCCATCAAGTACTATGTTATCTGAGGAAATCCTTGTATATAAATTCCAACCAGGAAAAATTTCCCCTCTTTCACTTCAGCCATGATAGCAAAACTAAGCATCTGGATTCCTCAAATTTTCAATATATAATTCACGGAATCGAAAGAACGTAATCGCACGTTCATGACTCTTCCCACGAAATTGCCTCTCCCTTGTTGATAAATTCATAAAGATATAATTTTAAAATTTTCTAAGAGTCGTCATTGTACACAATGAATGGAAACATTTTTAGAAAGAGCAATAGTTACTGTTTTAACAACAAATTAATTTTTAATAGCATATTTTGCTGATGGGGGATAGTTTGGCCAGTAGATCTGGAGCAACCTTGCTGGGAAGTCTAAAGCTTGTTGCAATTTAAAATATATTATTTTCCCTTTTTTCTTGGTTTATTTCTTCAATTTTTTTCTTAAATTTTCAATTTCGACATATTTTTTTCTTCATATTTCTGGTTTTCGTCAATTTATTTTTCATTTAATTTACTTTATATATAATTAATAATTTTTCGCTTATAATTAAATTTGTTGAATGTATTATTCTTTACTTTTAAGTTTGAAAATTTTCAATTTTAACTTTCTATTTTTAATTTGGCTATGTTTTATTTCTTAATGGTTCAGTTACGATTTTTACATTTCTTATAATGATAAATTTTGAATTAACTTCTTAGTTTATTGTGAATTTAAAAATTTTGCGTTATTCAATTTAACATATATAATGCAAATTTTAGCTTATGTTGTCTTATTTTTAATAGGTGTTTTATGGTTATTAACATCTTAAGCATAAGAGCTCTCAGCTTTAGCTCTTCTAAAAAATAACAATTTTTATACCATTTTGTCACTTAGAATAGCCTTTATCCTTTATCTATTGGTGGGATTTCGATAATGGGATCTATGTAAAGTAGAATAGAGCCTGAATTTATTATGTCGAGGAAAGAAACATTCACACAATAATATTTGTACAATTCTGTATGTTTAATTTATTTAAAAGCTTTTTTTTTTTTTTTTTTTTTTTTTTTTGGTATTTGTCAAAACGTTTTTCTACCAAATATCAATCCTATGATAAATGAAGGGAATATTTTCAAACTGAAATAATAATCCGATTTTTTTTATGGTATCATTAATATGAAAAAATTTAAAAAAAATTAATATGAAAAATAAAAAAATATTTTTGTAAAATATGATAAAGAATTGTAATTATATGATATGCTTTCCCTTCCCTTTGAAAAGAAGAAAGAATATATGGAGCTACAAAATATTTCAAATGATACAATTTTTCTAATTAAACATTTAATTTTCGATTTTTTTTTTCAAAGTTCGTTAAGAAAAATTTGTTATTGGTTTGATTCTCATTCAGAATATCTTTAAATTAACAGTAAATAAAATTTCTGAATATTTAATACATGAAGCAAACTTTTCTCACAAAAAAAAAAAATTGATATGCGATATTGATATTCAAATATTAGTAGTGCGTGGAATTAATACATTATCGGTGCCTCTCTCTTTTTCACTTATTTATTTAATAAGTCCGAATTTTATTATTTCTAACCTTTTTGGATGGATATAAACAGGAAGTAGCCAAGGTTACCTAACATGAATAGATGCATTTTTGAATGCGTGCTTTGTTCGAATAACTTCCGATGGCTAAAATTCCTTTGACAATTATTCGATCTGTATTATCTGAAATAAAACATTA
This sequence comes from Nephila pilipes, assembly GCA_019974015.1. Classification (NCBI taxonomy): domain Eukaryota; kingdom Metazoa; phylum Arthropoda; class Arachnida; order Araneae; family Nephilidae; genus Nephila; species Nephila pilipes. The sequence goes on from BMAW01066129.1 coordinate 436,040, forward strand.
TTTAATATTGTTTTGATCGTTATCAACAAAAATAGAAATATATGCAAGTTATCCATGTAAGTTATTGTGAAAATACATTAAGTCTAAGTAAAATATAACAATTTAAATCACGTTTATTGTTAAAGAAACCAGATATATTCCGAATGCCGATCGGGAGCATAGAATCTATAATTGAAGAAAAAAACAAAGAAAAACTATACTACATTATGTATATCTATATGAAAATACTTCGTACAGCTGTTCAGAATCACAAGAACTGGAAAAATCTACTTTAATGATATATCTCATCATGTTCATATCAATAAAACAAAAGACAAAATTTTAACTTTGTTTTTCTGCGTCACGGACCTTCCTAAAAATCATTAATGTTTTGAAGGTAAATTTCCTACTTATTGCAAGTATACTAAATTATAGTTTTCATTAACCATCACCTTCGACGTTTCAATTTTCAGTTGAGATTTCTGAAATATTGATATGTTGAGATTATCGTAAGTATTCGATTGCCAGATTAATGCATTGATATTACAAATGGCCTCCAATGCTGGCCGAAGTACTTTAAATGGAATTTGGTAATTTTCACTTTTTTTTTGCGTCAAGCAAGGAATAAATGGAACTTCTCAAAACTTTTGCAAACATAACCTTAAGTCAGGACAATGCATGAAAATCTTCTCTCAGCTCGGAATGTGTTGGTATCCTAAATGTAAATCAACTATTTTTTCTTGAGTTAACTGGTATTAAATCTTTGGTTAAAATACAGAACATCATCATGTATTTAGACATACATTATATGATCAAACGTATCTGAACGCCTCTCGAAGTAGTGAATTCTGCCAGTGACGTTGAGCTTTTACCTCCAAGACAATTACTCGTATAAATGAAGTAAGTAATCCCATGTATGTTTTGCAATCGTAAATCAAAAGCTATAGAATTATAATTGTAGGAAAACACGTGCTAAATTATTTTGAATGTAATGAAGTGATTGGTTGTCACCGCTGCTGAATGTCTGCTCGTGAAATTTCTAAGATATTAGCGATACTCCGATCTACTAAAAATGGTATTATGCTGAAGAGAAAACATTCAGGAGCTATAACTGTGCAGCCACGGTTTAATAGACTATATCGTCTAACTGACAGTGATGGTAAAAAAATTGAAGCTATATGTGAAAGCCGATTTAATGAATTCGAACTCAACATTTCGTAAGGAATTCAAAGATGCAACATCAGCACAATAACAGTTATATTCAATTTAATACTTTATCGTTTGATTTAATTTTAATGACCTGTAGCTGATGTAATATTCAATTTAATAATTTATTGTTTCCTTTAATTGTAATATCGGAAAAATTTACTATTGTCCATTTCTTGATATCTCATTGTTTACTTTAATTCTCATATTTAATTGAGTAATTTAATAATTATAAAAAAAAGCGCACCTTGAGTGGCTAAATCTGTTCTTTGCAAAATTTTGCGTTAAGCTTTGTATTTTTATATTTTAGGATTATTTTTAGTTGAGAGCTATTGCACAATGGGATATCCGAAAGTATCCAGAACAACCCTGCTCTAAGCGAAGCTCGTTTCAATTTTCAGTTGAGATTCTGAAATGTTGATATGTTGAGATTATCGTAAGTATAAGACAGTTCATCGGGAACTTCATTATCTTGGTCTTCATGGCAGAGTTGCTGTTTGTAAATCAAACATTATGCTATCAATGCCAAGTGTGGCTTACAGTGACCAATCATCGACAACACTGGAGACTTGATCAATGGTGTCATGTGGGTTTGAGCGATGAATCAAGACATACTACCTGGCAATCCTATGGTATACTCAGGTTGTGGAAAGTGCCCGGTTTTAACTGAACATATTGCGCCGCAATTTATAATAATTGAGTTTGAGTCCTAAATGCATGTAGGCTGTTTTTCATGGTTTGGTAAGATTTCTTTGGTTCCCTTGTAAAGAATCTTCATGACTGAAGGCTATCAGTACAATTTTGCGCTACCTGTACTTCTGAAATAGTTCGCGAGCGGGTCTATCTTTGTTTCAACAGGATCATGCTCTTGTTTATGCTATACGGCAGGTGAAGTGATGCTTGGCTGACATTAATGTTCAAAGACTAGACTGGTCTTCTTAAAGCCCAGTTTTGAATCCCATAAAACACTTGTAGGATGTATTAAAACATCGACTGCAATCTGCGCCACAAAGCTTCGAATCGAACTGTGTTCTTCTGCACGAATGACGTGCAGTTTCTGTTGCAACAAATGAAAACTAATGGGATCGTTTCATTTGAAATCGATAAATGATATCATCGTCAAGAGAATTTCTGCACGTATAGAAATGGGTAACCTTTCCCCTCCAAAAAAATCAGAAAGTGTCCTTAAAAATTGTATATTAAATTTTTTTATGAAAAAACTGTACGATTTACAGTTTACTATACATTATAATGCCTTTTTCAATCAGAGATTCCACTGATGGAAATTTTTTTGATATTCATTTGCTGTGATTGCCGACTGCTGCTTTCTTATTGCTTATCTGATTGATATATTTATATGTATGAATAAAAATATAAATTCGTCAAAACGGTGTTTTTAGTGCCCCTCTTCATCCGCAGTAACGTTGAAATTCCACGGAGTTATGGTTAGGCGGATAAGATACGAGGGGCAAAAGAGGCCAAAAATTAGAGCACTGAAACGGATCCTTTTGCTGATCCTGTAGAACTTGAAGTATAAACTTGGCCCCTCATTCAAAAGTCTTCTTTTAAAATTCTCAGAACCAACCTCCAAGACAATCCAGTTAACTTCGTCATTGCTCTTCAAGCCCAAGTTACCTAATTTTCTCGATATTTTCGTCTTTTCGAGCAGTTGATTAAATAACTTTTTAATACTACAGGCCTTCCTAATAATGGTACAATACAAAAAAATCTGTAAAAAGAGTTATCTACAACCGTCAGGTCCAAGGAAATTAATGCAATAGAAACATACTCTAAAGATTAATATATAAATGCATTCTCTGATGATGATTCTTCCGACATGAAGGTCCTCAAACTACATTCGTTACTGACCAATTAAGTTAGGGCACATTTTGTAATATTTTGTAATTCAATGGATATCTGGGAAGTTGACAAACGTGATGACACTTGGCTGACTAAAGAAATTTGTACTCATTCAAGAACTCTTCAAAGTCTATGGAAAATCTGTTCTATGCAGTGGATGACAACACGTGGAAATTTAAGACAATGAGAAGGCAGATCAACTAGCAAAGGAGGCAAGATCACTCCATTAGAAAACTTCTAATGAAAAAGATTTTCCACCCTCTTTGATGCGAATCTGATAGCAAAATATAAACTGAGAGATTTTCTCACTAAAAAAAGTCTTCCTTCAGATACGCGAATTTATTGAGGATAGAGCAGCAACAAAGAGAGACAATTATAAGATTCACAGTATCTCATTTTAGAGGAAAGAAAATTGATTGTGAAGGTGAATGGACATACATTGATTGTATAAAAACCCAAATACAACACTAATTCTAAGCTATATTTTTAAATGTTCTTTAATTTTAAGGATATGGCAATTCATGGACGAATCTCTGGTTGAAAAATTTAAAACTTAAAAATTATGCAGATAGCTAAAACTGTTCTTTTAACTTATGTTTTTTTATGATTATGTGGACACTACAAGAAGTTTAAAAAATATTTTTTTTAGAAAACCTCTCAGCAAATGGATGTTTCGGAATTAAAATTTGTTCACTGTTGCAGAAATTACTTATAGTATATTTCATGTTGTTTAAAGTGAAAAAGTTTGATTTTGTTAAAAACACACATTTTAATTATTTTTGTTCTAATTTTTTATATTTATCTTCTCATAATAACAACTTAACTACAGACAATTATTTTCTTCCGATACAATTGTTTTCTCGGTCACTTGATAACCTTATGATATTTGTTAAATGTGATCCATTTTCGAATTATATGTATTTACACATTAAAATAAGCAATAGTACTCAATTGACAGTAAAAACGAAAAATATTATTTTGCTTTCTAAACTGGGGTATTTTAATAAGTATTATTTTTTAAATGAAACCTATACAATTATTAACGCTTTCAATACAAAATTATAATTTCATGTTTTAAGATTATATTTATGTTTTTATCGCTTGGTTTAACCATATGATAACTGAAGCGAGTAGAATAGTTTTTTTTTAAATTTTAAACGGTGTTATTGTTCTTATTCAACTGCTCCACAAAGTTGCTTCTGAAGTACAATCTAATTATAAGGGTTAATTTTTGTAAGTTATTATTTGCTTGAATTTTGAATAACTCAAATAAACGATAAATAATAATTTGAAACCATGCAAAGCTAGTTTAATATTTTTGTTTGACCGAAGGAAGTTTCACTTTACTTTGTTTTACTACTTTTATTGCAAAGTTTGTTATGCTTTCTGTCGTACAAAAACAGTTCCTTAGGAAAATTATATTGAATTATAAATATGTGATAAAATGATAAATTTTTTCCATGAATAATGTAGAACCAAATTGTGACACTTCAGATTTTACATCTGAAGAAAGAAAAGCAAATATCTTTTCTCAAATGTATAACAGTTTAAAAGTAAAGGACTTTACCCATAAAAGTTTCTCTAAATTTCTTTTTTAAATAACTTGGTTTGTAATCAGAAATGAAGATTTGGTTTTAAAAAGTTATTTTTGTGAGAAGTGACTTATTATGATTTTTTTTTTAAAAAAAATGCATTTAATTACTTAGAAACCAGTGAATAACAAACAAGAATTACAGTGGAAATTTAGATTAAAATTATGAATTCCCTTATTTTGATGTACTTTCCCTTAAATCCTTATTTTTAGTGCATGCGCTACAGAAATTTAGAATTTTTAATTCACCACTATGTATTTTCCTTTCTATTTATAGTCTCATCATTCTCATTTTTGGGCAGAATTGTTAGAAAAATAAAGTTACTCCCAAATAAATGCGATTTAATATATATTTCAAAAAATTCTTAAAAAAAGAGATCATATTCCAATTTAAAAATAAAACATATATTTAATTCAAATTTGTACGGTAGTGTAACTGTTTTCAAGAGTTATAAAACTAGATCTATATAAAAGAACCTTTGTTTCAGTCTTTATTCTTCGAATGATGTTTGCATCTAAGATCAATATTGAAAAAGGCATACGATTAATTGACTGATTCAGGGAATTACGATCGGTGTACCTTGGCGCAATATGCTGTGAGAAGATAATAGATATTCCACAAAAGTTTAAAAAAGTCATTAGTTGAATTATTTTCAATGAAATTCTGAATAAAAGGAAAGTGACTTTAAATATTAAACCTTTTTCTTAAGAAATTGATCTTGTAAGCTTTATTTATTTTAATAAGTAAACGAGATCATAATGTAACAAATATAAATGAATCATAAAAATGTCTTTTTCGTAAAATTTATTTTATTATCTTAATTTAAGATCACCGTGGAAATTTAAATGTGATATAAAGTAGGTGATAGTGTCAAAAATATTGAAAGACACATGAATCGCTCTTGTTGTATGTGTGATTTTGATTATTAAATTACAGATAACTCTAAAATAAATAAAATAAAAACAATTCGTGCAAAACGTTATGTAGTTTTTCTTTAAGGATTCCTCACTCTTAGTATATCACTTCATATCCTTTAAATAAAAATAAAAGGTTAATAAAATCAAAATTTTCTGTTTTTGATGGCATAAGAACTCGCTATGAAAATGTTTTCAAAAAATGCAGAAACTGACTTTTTACTTTTGAGTTATGGTCAGCATGAAATTGTGTATGTGGCGGCTCTATTTTATTTTGACATTTAAAAAAATTCTACCCGAGTGAATCCGAAAAAAAAAAAAAAGAAAAAAGAAAAAGAAGAATAGCAAATTCTCACGAAAATACGGTCAAGAACAGTGTGATCACCCCTTGTAACTCCCCCGCAAACAAACCCAACCACGTCACAGCGGTATTATTATTTCAAATGCTTCATGGCACAAACCATAACTACACGCTAGCTGGGAGTAGATGTTTCGAATTGTGAGGACAGGAAAGATTTCATTGTTCTCAACCGTCTTTATAAAGGATATTCCAGCGTTCGCTGCGATTGTTTTATTATTCGACATGGTCAGATTCGATGTTGGATTGTGTTCGCTGTGGAAAAGTATCTCTCTGTAAAAGAAAAGAATGTTTGTGTAATTTCGAATGCAAAAAATGGAACCTGTAGAGCGGGATTACTTACATTTTTTTTTTCTCTCTATGTCAGAATAGGAATGAATTAGGCTTAGAGAATTGAATTCCCACTGAAATGTTAACTGATTCCCATGTAGGGTTACAAAAGTATGGTAAATGCTAGTCGATATATTTGCCGTAAATGTCGCGATGAAAAGCTTACAAATAAATCCTTTAGATAGTAAAGCAATAGTGATAAATTGAAAGGATAATATCCGATATCTGTCTGGTTTGGTAAAAAATATAGGATAAAAAAAAATGGGTTCGTGAGAATCTATTGATCATACATAAATTTTGACCTATTATTTCTTATGTGGTTGGAAAATAAATTTACACGATCCTTCACGTTGACAAATTTGCATATGTAGATTGTACGCTTGTTGATAAAACAATTTTTTCGAAAGCTTATCTTAAATTGATTGTGTTTTCTTTTAAATCTCATTCTTTTCAAATGCAATTCTTTACATCTAAAATGAGAAGTAATAAATATCAACAAAAAAAGAAGAAAACAAATATGATAAGAAAGCGGTGGTGTCGATGAATAAACTGTTCGTTCTCTCTTTCTTTTTCTCTCTCGGTTTTAACACGGAACATCTATGTAAAATAGTGTGCTGTGACGTTACATTTACGTATAAGAAATTTTGATTTGAAACTAAGATTTCTTTCTAAGTTTTTGGCGGATCGAAGTAAATTTACACCTAAAATTAAGAACTGTGCAACCTATTGATTAACTTTTAATCTATATATATCAATAGATATTAAGAAATTTTCCGATGGAAAATGTCAGCCTAAAATAGATTTTTAAAATAACCGTGAGACAGCTGTTTCTGTTTTGTTGTTTTCAGAGCATTTGATGAATTTTATTCTTAACTTAATTTTTTTCATGGTTTATCTGAAAGGGGGAAATTCATAACAGTTCAATTTTGATATTATTGTGATTGCATTATGAAAATATTTTCTTTATATTTTTCTTTCGTTTTTCTTACAATTTCTATTCCATTCCAAAACCATTGGATGCCGTTAAAGTTACGAAAGGACTAAACGTATTGTACGTCTTAAAATGTTTTTCCTGTTAAATTTCATCTTGAATGTTGGCATTGTATTACTTTGAAAGAGTACCTCCGAAATCGGAAATCACAGAACATGCATCGAAATAATTCATTATACATGAAAAAAAAAATACCTGGTTGCATTCTTTACATATTATTTTGAAATTTATGAGGATATAAATCATTGAAATTTATTTCTTCAAAATTGCTTTTGTGATTAATTTTTATTGTGATAGAGATTGTATAGAGAAAACAATGGGAAACTATAATTTTTGTTCCTATTATAAGAGGAAAATTTAGATGTTATGAAGGATTTTCACTGATTACATTTTTGTGCGTAATTAGTTTAATATTAATCAATACTCATTGTATTATGTTTCACTTGTTTGAATCAAAAACAAAGTATTGTTAGTTAAAACTTATCAAATCTTTGTATTAAGAAGTACTTTGAGAATAATCGAAGGGAAAAAAATGAAAATTTCTTAAATTCATTCATAATTGTACTGATTACTTGTTCTGCTTCTCTTTCTCATTTTATCGGATCAATAATATTCTAAATTCACATACTTAATAATCGTATTCTATTGCACCATATATAAGCTGTAAGATAAATTTTATTTTAAAAGAAAGACTTTCTAAGTTCAAACATAACGTTAGGTGAAAAGATGTTTGTTTCGGCAAATCATTGCTCACTTTATCTAGCTAGTATCCATAAGAACACGTTTCTTGTTTTAAAAAAGTACAAAATAGTAACAGGTAAAAAAAGAATTTAGTGGTCAAATTATTCATTCACGAACTCTGAACAGTATATCATAACATCAGAGTACTATCAGCATAAAAACAGCAGTTCAAAGGTCGATCGCAGCGACCTCAATGTCAAAGTGGGTGAAAAATTATCATAAATAAACTCGTCCTTATGCACAACTTTAAATAGAATTGAAACAAAAAATATCACTCTCCAACTGCCATCCGAATACTAAAATAATTCACAACCACAAAAACAACAGCTTGGGTGCTAAAATGGAGATTTTTTTCGTAGATAACGCTTCTGACAGCTCTGAGATAAGGAGAATTTCTATTACTACCATCATTGTTAAAAATAAAGATGATTATTGTCCCAGAAGTGAAATTGGTGTGAGGTAGGCTGTGATGGTATCATTCTCTGCTGGAAAATGGCAGATTTCGAAGAGGAAATTCGACTTCGTTTATTGCCCAGTGGAACAATGAATTATTTTATCTGGGCATCGAACACGAACAGACAAACTGGATAAGGAATATTGAATGTCCCAGAAATTTCCTATGCAAGAAATTGACCCAGACAATGGTGGATGCAATGACAGTCAAGGTTGGAGTGTTGTGATGTTTGTTTATCACATTAAAGGAAGGTTATTATACTTAAATTCTATTTCAAAACACTGAGGGATGGATGATGATTCAATTATAAAAAAAAGTTTTTTAAAATTTCGTTGGGGGATAATAAAAATAAATAAAAAAATTAATAATAAATTAATAAAAAAAATTTTTTAAAAAAAAAATTTGCTTAATATTTCCAGGTTTATCATACTTCTCCAGTTGCTAATTCCTAACAGATTAAAAGGTGCTTATAACATCAGGATATCTGAATTAAATCCTGTCGATTATGAAACCTCTGGACATTCTAGCCACGATTATACCATAAATTTCCAATCCAATAATACCAATTCAGTCATCATTTGGTGACACTTTTCTGTTTTGTAGAATATGGTCCACGGTTTAAAACATGCACCAACGACAGTTGTTGCGTGATTTCAAACCACGGTCTAAAGATGAAATAGATTGAGTTGGCTCCTCGCTCTCCATATCTATTCAAAATTTAGCGATTTTTAATGAGTAACAAAGATCATTACGCTCTCGGCGTTTCTCGTTCGCATTTTCTCATTTTGATTTTCTCAATATTTAGACTCGATCAGATGACGAAAATAACATTTGAGAGGCGCTTCACCTAGCTTTCACTCTATACGAGGAATTTTAATATCGTCATTAAATGTAGTGAGGGAGGGGTCTTCCAGATTTTCTATGGACTTCTCTTTTTGATTAAACTTCGGCCCAAATTACTGTAGAATGGCCACTGCCATAATGGGGTCGAGGCTCAAAATACTCCCGATGGTGCGGTGTTGAAGTTTGGAGAGGGTGGTGCCAGCTCCGGTATCGTTCTCGTCGCTTGACCGAGGTTCGAGATGATGAGGTACGTCGCCAATAGCCCTCATGTTGGTTCTAGTACGACGTTAGTAAAACCACTCACTCACTCGCCATAGTGGGAGTTAAGACTGAGCGTTTTTGGTGTCGTCATTCACTAATGGTTCTTGTGTCCTTTTAGAATAATATCAAAATTTTAACCAATATATACTCCCTATTTATAGCATTCAAGTGCTGAATTAACTGAAAGTTATGAGCTAGATATTCGTTATGAACACATATTTAACAATATATATATTTAATCATTTTTATAATGAAGCTTATCTTCATTAATCCTTTTAAATTTACTTTTTCAAGTGTAGTGAAGTGGAAGTTGGTTTGATTAGAATTGGTTTATTACAGTCGCACTTTGTAGTCGTGGTAGCCTAGTGGTCATGGTCGCGGACTCACGGCTGGCGTTGTTTTCGTCGAGTCATGGGTTAAAGTCTTGATGCCGCGAAAGACTTTTCATGTAGCAGGGCTGATGCACTCTAGTCTTCTGCGAGGTCTTAAGTTCCCCCGTTGGCATGTTGTGGAAGTTTGGAGAGGAACGTGTCAGCTCAGATGTCGTTCTCGTCACTTGAGCGGGATTCTTAATTTTAAGATCCATCATCAGCAACTTTCGTGTTGCTTCTCAGTGTGACGTTAATAAGCAATCACCATACTGTCGCACTTAGAAGCAATACGAGGTTTATTGGGAACGGATTTCGTCATTCTTCCTCAGTCAAGTTACGGGTCTCCGTCTCTTGAAAAGGACTATACTTGAGCTAGTATCCTCTCTTCAAATTTCCATAACACCCTATCGCTTAGCTTCAACAAGTTTAATCATTTTCGCTGTTTGAAATTTTTATACAACAGCTAAATATAATACCATTTCACTTAGCAAATGAAGTTAAACGAACTTTAATTATTATTATTATTAATTAATTAACTATTAATTTAAAATCATCCAACGTATAACAAAAATCAGAACAAAGATGTGTGAAACCTTTTAAAAAATACAATACTTGTTGTCCCACACTCGGACTCTTTGAAAATTCCCAGTAGAAGCATTAGTTTAGGGTTAAAATATCAGTATTTTATGATATTATGGTTCGATAAATACATTTTAATCCTGAAAAAACTGTTTTACTGAAACATTGAAAATTGGTATTACTTTCTTTTGAATGTTGCACTGAATTCTATACAGCAACAAATTGAATGCAAGAAAGATCTTTAACCAGGTTTTTTTTTTATATTTTGAATATATATATATATATATATATATATATATATATATATATTCTCAATAATTTGGAGTTTTTAATATTCTGCAGTGTTTGGTGCGTTTTATACAACATATAAATCTTGCTTACAACTTTGAAAAGTTTGCTTTTTAAATGGATTGATAATTTTGTAGGTACTTCCAATATTTATAAGATGGATAAGGTATGTTGCTGTGAAATTAATGTATATTATGAAAATGAGTAAATAATGTATTTTTTGTGATTAGAACATGTATGTTTGTATTTTGTTACTGAATTGTTTAAATTTTATGATTATTGTTGACTGGCAAAAATATTTCGACTTTTCTTCCATACAATTTACATTTTTTATACAATTTAATATACTGTTAACGAACCATTTGAAATTGTTAGAAATTAATAATTTTTATAATGATTCATAGAGGGCAGCACAAGTACAAAAAAAATCGAAAAATTCTAAAAGATATTGCAGAAGAAAAAAAATTGCAGAATTCATTTCTTTTCCTTTCCTTCAGTGAATATATTCCCGCCTAAACGAAGAAACATTCATTGAAATAAAGGGAATAAAATTAATAAATTACTATTTGGACAAATTGCACGCACGCACGCACGCACGCACGCACTCACACACACACACATATATATCTGTGTGTGTGTGTGTGTAAAAGACATTTCTTCAATTTACATTTTTTTATATATTGGTCTTCGTTGTGTGTGTGTAGTTAATACATCAATACACAACTTCCACAATTTAGTTTTTCAAAATATCGTTTCAAAAACTTTTAGATAATAATTTCAAGAATGAAGGATTGTTTTCAGTTCTTTTAATATTTTCATTTCTAATGTTTTAAAAGATTATCATTCCCAAATTTTCAGTAACAGCGGGACGTACAATCTATATTTCAATTCTCGACGTTTTTTCATTGTTTGTTAATTCAATTATACTATCAATAATAAACCAAAAGTGGAAAATAATTGGAAAACTTACTGTTTTAAATGAATGTTAGAATTCCTGTCTATTGTTTAATATTACAATTACAATAATCAAATCAATATTTTAAAATACCATGAATTTTCTCTAAGAGTAATTTTAATCTTAAGGCTTCCACTTTTTAATGATTAACATATTATTCGACTCTTGCTGTTGTAGAACTTTTCTAGTATCTGGATTTCATGAAACATAAATGCGGACCATATTGTCTAGAAAAAAATTCTTTACAAAAACTTCTTAGAGACTCTTGTAGTAACTTAGTCTGCGAAAGGCCAAAATTCTATCCTAAATATCGTCATATATCTGTTGTAATTTAACTATCTTTATGTACTTGCACCCGTAGTGTACCATGTGTAGAGCAGGGGATTGGCCTCTCGAATGATTTATTTGCACCCGTTAAATCTCTCTAAGCTCTCAAGTCCTTAAATAGAATGACGTGAAAATTTAAAGAGTGAGGCATCTGCTCAAGTGTCATCCGTATCAACTGAAAGATGCTGTGACATCTTATCATTATATATATTTAATAATTTACACATATTTAGAAATTTAATTTAGTAAAACCAACCCAATATGAGGTTATTTTACCTTCATAATTCCATAGAGCATACAGCTTTTAATAATAATTCAGTTGCAGTTTAGTTTCAGCAGATGGCAGCATGAACTTATAAATTATTCAACCAATTTATTGATTATATTTCATGCTGCCATCTGTTGCGTTTTAAGTATAATAATAAACAGGACAATAAAATTTGTTTTGCTCTACATTCTTCATAAATCAATCATTACAATAATACGCTCATGTCTATTTATCGTTTTGCTTTAATTTTCCTTGAAAATTCTTCTACTTGTTTGAATGCGGGTAAAATGTTGAAAAAAACAAGACTATTTAGAAAATTATCAGTTAGTAGAATTAATTAGTCGCTGTCTAAGTTGGAACAGCCTATACGATACTGCGCATTAATTTTAAATTATAATTTTCACAAAATACTTTTTATCCACTTGTAAGCAATGACACTCTTCCAAGCTGCTGAAAATATTTTTATAAAATTTGAATCCAATTGTTTTCTTCTATTTTCAGATTGGATTTCATTGCTGACAAAATTATAATTTTTGATTTAATACGTATGCTTGTTTATAGCAAGCTTATGCATCATGCAAGTAGCTTACGATCTAATCTTAGACTCAAATACGTATGCAACGAGGAAGAGGGAATCTATATACTCTCTTAAATCTTGATCTCGATTTCTCAGGTAGAAATTCTAGTATCTGATTTTGTACATATATGCTTTCACTTGCATTCGCCTTATCTTGTCACCTGAGCATTCAAGTATAGAAGCGGTATTAGAATAAGATCTAAAATTTTGTTTTGGATAAACTATGAATATCTTGAAGATGATAATGATAATTCATAAAAAAAATTTAAATTATCACAATTATTATATTTGGATTATTTCGTTTTAGGATATTTAAGAGTTGTGACATAGTCGCTTAGCTATAATATTTTTTCATTCCAAGTATATTCCTGGTAATATTACTTAATAATATGGAAATTTAAGAAAAACAAGAATTCTTAAGCAAGTTGAATATGAATTGCGAGTAAGGAAATTTTTTCATGTAGTTAACTTAAAACTTTTTTAATAAAAAACTAATATTTTTTTTCTCTGTATCAAACTATACTACAAAAGCGTCTCAATAATATACCAGACTGTTTGCATTTTTTTTTAAAAAAAAGTATTAATGCTTAAGATTGTGGAAATTCATTTTTTTTTTAAATCTAAAAACACTAATTAACTCGTACATAAGAAATTGCCTCCAATTCCATCTCTTCAATTCATATCTAAAAAATTTCGTTGATTGCAAAATTTAATTATAATTCAGAACAAAACTCGTATTCAAATTTTAATTACCAATTTAATTTTTCAGAAAAATTGTCTTGGAGTATGTTTTTGTACATTTTGAAGAATTTTTAATACATTATACAAGATATTAATTTTTTAAAAGAAAAAATGAGCTAGTACTTTTTATCAAAATAATAGAAAAGTGACATTTAAAGTATTATTGTGACAACAGATTTAGTTCAGAATTTAAAATGGAATTGAAAGCTATGTTTGGAATTTGACTGAAAGCTAGTTAGCGTGTTAACATTTGTGTATTAAATACTTATTATTTTACATTAAAATTTGGTTCTTCTGTAAATTCCCGTTGACCTATTTTAGCCAAACCAGAAAAATGACGCCAAACATGGTTACAGTATTCCACCAAGAAAATAGAGAGTGATATTAAACCAAAGTGACCAGACGTCCCACTTTTAGCAGGACAGTCTCGATTTTTAACTATTTATTACGCGTCCCGCGGGGTTTTAAGAAAGTCCCAATTTTTAGAAAGAATGCACAAGCTAAGGAATGGCGGGAGAACGGGAATATGCGGTTTTCGGCTTCCATGTAGCTATTTCACCAGAATATGAGCTTTATATTATTTTTTGTAAATTTATAATGTTAAACTTTAATAATAAAAATAATTAATAATTGTTGAGAACTGATTATCAAGAACTGCTTATAAAAGTTCGCCTTGATCAGTTAATAGAATACGACCACCATTGTTTGAACTTAAAGAACAGTGCCATTTTTCGGCATTGGCAGTGACGAAAACATTTTGCAGCTGTAAAATGAAGAGATAACACATCGTACACTTCCACAGATTTTATTCTTATGGAGACATGTTCCGCTAGCGATCTAGCAACATTTGGAACATTGTTTCAAAGGAATTACATCTTATATAAAAATTGGAAACGAAGGGGAATTTTAGAGAGGGGAAAGGTCAGGGTGTGAGGAGTTTGTTGGTCGTCCACGAGGTAACACCTTCGCATATTGAGTTTTGTAATTGTCTCTCATACGGTACACATCGTACTGCGAGCTAGTTAAACCAGTGATGTCAACAAAATAGCTATTCAGGTGATTTAGGTAAGTAATTTATTTAGGTACCAAAGGTAAGTAGTTTTAGGTACCAAATTTTTAATCAAGAACTCCCTCCCCTTATCAATGGTGTTCCGCTTTCCGAATGTTAAAATTTAGTCACCTTATGCTAAATCATGGATATTTTGCCAAAAATAATTTCGCTAATGTATTATTCCGTCAGAGGAAAGTGTAAAAGTAAACACTATTTTTCAACTTCTACTCTTTGCTATAACGACTGTAGAGCGTATTCCACTATTTGCCAGATGTTTTTATGTAATCTTGTGTAGTCTGTATTTAAATTAGAATTCTATTGGCTATTATCAATATGGCTGCTATTTCATTTAAATTAAAATGAAATGGCAGCCATATTGATAATAGCCAATTGAAAAAAAAAAAAAAAAAAAAAAAAAAAAAAGAAAACCGTCGCTAAACTTTGAAAGTTAACCATCGTTAGAACTTTGCGGATCCCCAGATAGATGTGCATACACAACAAGCTGAATAGTTATGTTGATCTGCCAAATGGTGTAATCAAAAAGCACCCGGTGGGGGGCACCACTTAAATTCACATAGAGGGGAATTTATGTGGTGTAGGATTCACAATGAAAAACATCCATTCGTTGTTAACTTGCGTAATAAGGACTTTTAACTCCCGAAATGAGTAGTGAAAATTCAGCTGAATTTTACAAAACCAACTTTTACTATCGACGCAATTTTGCTCATGTATCTAAAATTCTTATTTAAATTTTTGCGGAGCCTAACCCTTTTTACAAAGTTCCTCCTAAATCATAACTATAGTGTGCTATGGATTAAAATATGGTAATCATTTTCAATATCTTAAAAATTTCTCTTTCTATTTTGAAATAAATTTTGTACAAACAATTTAATTTCTTCTTAGATTTAGTTAACATTTTCTGGTCCAGATGACACCCTAAATTAGATTTCCTTCTTTTTGACTATATTTTTATTATATAAGTTTTGCTTACTCTTTTTTTTTCTCTATCATTAAGAATAAGAAATTTCATCAAGGATATTTACTATAAGAAGCTCAAACGTTTGGATAACTTGTTTTCTATCAAATTCCGTTAAATATGCATTTAAACATGATTCAATTTAACACTTAAATAATACCTAACACTTTATGAATATTAGCTTAAGATTAAAAACATTAGAGAAGACGTAGTTTAAAATAAATTTTACAATGTTGTTTAGTTTGAGTAGTTGGTATGATCTGAAACTTTAAATAAATTGAATGTTTTTCAAAAAAGATTTTTATCTTCAATAAATTTTTAAATAAATTTGTTTTTGTTTGTCAATTATGATAAACGAAAATACGATAATTGAAGAATGAATTATAAAGTGAACAAAAAAAATTCATGTAATAAATAAATATGAGATATAAAAGGGAAATTATCAAGTACTTGGTTATGAAGGGAAATTATGAAGTACTTAAAAATTCTTTGGTATTTCAAAACACCGACTCTTTCTCTCTTTGTTCTGTAGTGAAAGCTTATATCCACAACTAATACATTTCGAATCTGAGAAACATGATCGCATTCATTGATGTTTATTTTATCTAGATTAACTTATCATATACTAAGGAGATATAATTAAAAGGACAGGAATTTAATTTAAGTAAGACATTTCAGATTTTAAAAAAGTGTTCATTTTGCAAGAAATGTTCCAATGTTCTTTCTTTTACTTCGAAATAAAGTAAAATTTTTTGAGGTTTTAATTGAGTTATCATATTATTATTCTTATTTTACTATTATAAAAATCATCTATAAGAAAATATAATTGATACAGTTATTAATTATAAATACAGCAATTATAGCATAATTTTTTTGTTGATACTTGCTATGAAGCTTATGATAGTTAGTTTTTGTAATTTTTATAGAAAGTCTTAAGAGATCATTAATTAAACTTTTTCCCCACTAGCTCCATAGTTAATTTATTTAAATAGTTGGAGCATAATTCACAAAAAATTAAACATAAAATGACAACGTGACAAATGCCACATTCCATCGCCAAGGATATGGAAGCTGACTGCATAAGTTTTCCAACGTCACTAGAGGGTGCTCTATTGTTCTTTTTCCTTTGACATCCGTTTCGGAGATGGAATGCTACTTCAATTAACTTTTCCCTGCAAATGAATTCCTCGATCAATCTCAATTGTTAGTTTAATTTCCCTGGAAATGCTTCGCATGTACTTCGTAAGAAATAATTCGATTATTGTTTTTGGAGTAGAAATAACTTTATTATTTTCTATAAATATAAGCAATCATTTGAAAGTTGTCAAAAATCAATTTTTTTGGGTAGGGATGCTTGTGTACACCATAGTGGTTATTTTGTTTTGCTAAGGATACGAGTATACGTACTGTAATTTAGGATAATTACTTCATAAGATTGTTATAGGCTGGAACATTAAACATTTATAGAGTTTTAGAGCTTTCAACAGTTTGAGGTTTTACTATGTTTGAAATCCTTTTTTCACGTGTTAAGACTGAAAAAAAAAATCGTTGACTAAAACGCTGAAATTTTCGTAGAATATGTATTTGTTTATTTCATTTTTTATTGTAGGATGACTAACTTTTTTGATTTCATTCAGCTGGAATTTCGTATTCGAATTACTATTTTTAATTTTCATGGCTATCATACAGATTATCAAATTTTTCCGCATGTATTTCATTAACTACTAAGCCTTTTTTAAATTCTTGACTGAAATGTAGCCACTTTTTTCGACGGTATTTTTCCATTTGAAAATTTAAGAAAATCCTTTTGAGAATATATGAATCTGTTTTAAAAAGAAAGGATGACTTTTTTTTTTTTCATTTATAATACGTCAACGAATAAGTCAGATGTTGATATTAATAACATAATACATGAACAAGTGTAAGATATGAGAATATTTCGATGTGCACGGACTTTTCTTTAGTTTTATATTCTGAGTGAGAATTTCAAAGAAAATCGAGGATTCTCCAAAAAATTGATTATAGAAAACTAGGATTTTTTTAAAAAAGTATTTAGATCAAAATATTCGTTTGAAACCAATGTGAATTTGTATAAGAAATGCATACTAAACAAAATAGATTTTATTTCTTAATTCTATAGTGATCTACATATATTTAATAAATAAATAAATAAAAGTATTATTTAATTAGGGGATTCAAAAACTGTTCGTCCATTCAAAGGTTGAAGAGGCCGGAAATTGTCGATTATTTTACATGCTGCATTAGCTTTATTTTTAGTTGTAGAATATAAATTCCGCAATTCAGTAAGCTGCAAATAAATAATAGAGATATATAATAATCTATGGTAATGCGCATATATATATAATATATACTGAAAATTTATGAAAGAATAATTTAAAATATTTAAAAAGACAAAAATCAAGAAAGAAATGTAAAAATGAAAGAAAAATAAAAGAAAATATGGAACCCAGCAAGTCAAAAAGCAATATTGGGCTGAGGACCGAATAAGCGGGGTTAAACTAGTTTAATGGTACCAACCTTCCCCCTTTGCGACTTGGTAGGCTGAATTGGGAAATCCAAATTACAAAAGAGTT
>BMAW01066129.1:454695-477698 GCA_019974015.1 Nephila pilipes
ATAATAATCTATGGCAATGCATATATATACAAGGGATGGTCCGAAAGTAAGTTTCGTATTTTTTTTGAAAGTGCACATGGAACATCAGATGAAACAAACAACTGGAGAATCTACACCCGTTGCTGGTTCAACGACGGAAATAGCGTCTGTGGAAGAGGAATGACTCACGCAAAGTGTGACGAAGAATATAGAGTAGGAGGCGACCAGCGTGCCCGAGACGTGACTGACAACGTGGTCGTCAATGGAAATACGTGTGGTTATCCGGTATGAATGGACACTTGGGACTAGTCATCAATGAACGCCTACAGACCGTGAATGGTTAACAGGTCATGTCTCGACAAATAGTTGGACGCTGATGTTGCATATTCCGTGAGGGAAGGCAGAATGTGGAAGATGAAAATAAAAATAGGTGTTTCTTCACATAAATGAATGGAAGCAAAACTGCTAGAGTACAGAACAGAGTGATAGCGGATAGGCGCATAACGTAAGCGTAAACTTAATAATGTTAGCTGATAGGTGTAACACGTGGTGTCCACACTGCGTATCAGTCGTGCTCAGGTCCAGCCAAAGCAATACTGAGGTGGTCTGGCTATGTGACAATTCCTTGCATCGCTAGGCATTGAGTTTTACCAAAATGGTTTCTTCAAACTGACTATACGCTACGACAAATGTCTCAATATCAATTACGACTATATCGAAAAAGGGTGCAAGGTATATTGTTCATGGTGACAATTATTTTATTTATGCAATAAATTTTTCTTGCGAAAAAAATGACGAAACTTACTTTCGGAACATCCCTCATATAAATGCAATTTCCAATAAATAGTAATATAACAGATGCAAATATTGTAATTAAAAATGCCAAAAGAAATCCCAAAGTTTGAACAAAACCTACCATAAACTATGATGAAAATTTTGGGATATTTAGGAAATATGATTGACTATCATTAATGTTTATCGTAACTTATACATTTATATCAGATGAAAAATGATATAATATATATGAGTATTTATTATTTTTAAACTAAAACTATCGATAAATATTTTCAGTATTGTATGGTAATATTGTTACCTGAATGTAAGCATTTTAACCTTTCTTTGCTGATGGGCATTTTTGTTTCAACTAATGTTTTTTGGGGGTTTTAGTGAGTGAGTAAGTGATGGTGAAGTTTAATGGCTTAAGATCCAGATATGGCTATTCTGCGCCAAACAAGGGGGTAAATGTAAACTAGACGATATAAAAAATTGGGGAAAAAAAAAAGATAAAAAAAAATTGGTTGACAAAAAGGAGGGTAGAAAATCAAAAATAATCGCTAGGATATACCAGGGATAGCTTCACCCGTCTTTACCAAAGACAGTAAATACCATCGGAAAGGAAAAAGGATTACTACAATGCCTCGGATGTTGCCCGTACTTACCTGAAAAAGGTAAGCCTCTGAGGCCTGTGTGGCCTTAGGGGCAAGTATGCTCTAAAAATAGTGTCGTATCCTAAATTTGTCTAAATCTGTCTTATCTTAAATTTTCAAAACATAGCAATATTTTCTTTGTAAATTACTTTTTAATGCAGTAGAATGACCAGGAAAGTATACTCATATTGTTTTAAATATGCAAGCATGGAAAAAAATAGTTTTGAAAGGCTTGAAAAGGAATGTCCGATATTTTTAAAATGTAACGAATTATCAGTAGCTGAAAAAAGTATTAATTAATAAGAATTTTTTCGTTCAAATGGTCAAATATTTGCAAAACTTTTTCAGTGAATTATTCAGTAAAAAAAATCTAAAAGACATCACTTATGGGATTCTTATAAAGAAAGAGTAAGTTGCATAAAAATTTGTCAGCAAATCTCCTATTTGTAAGTTTATCGAATAAGATTCCTAGTCTTAGTTACAAACTGATTATTATAAATAATTGAACAAAGATGTGTAATACAGAAGATTCATTGGCAATCAATTAAATCTAACTATTCTGTATTAGATAATCAAACACATAAATTTGATTATACTAAAGTTATGAGTTTGATTTAATTATTAGAATTCTAGGTTAAGAACAAAGTATAATTCTTGATTATGTTTCTCATTTCGATTACTTATGTTGCTTTTAAAATTTTTGAATACATCGATTCGGAGCACCAAGTGTTTTGGTGGAAAAAAAATCAAAAATTAAAGATAACACTTATTAAAATATAATGTTACGAATACGTACTTGCTGTTCTCCTATTTGATTAATTGCTTTTAGAACGAACCATGAAACATTTTCACTGCATCCAGGAGTAGTTAAAGAGCCGTCGTAATGGAAGTAGCTAGCAGGATTACTTGGCAAAAGCTGGTTGAGAATTAAATTAGATTGCAAATCCACTGAGTTATCTTTAAAAGGAATGCATGGTAACACATTAGAAATTGGCTGGAATGCTGCATTATTACGGGTTCCTGCCTGAAAAAAATTATTACGTCTTATAATTAAACACATACATTGTTTTTTAATTTATTTCTTTATTGAACAAAAAATAAAGGTGGTTCAAAATATATCTGTGTTAGGAATAGGAAATTTGGTATGAGGAATGGTAATTGGGAATGGGATAACTCACTACAGTGTTCTCCAGTGTATGACGCCCTTCGCATCCTAAACAAACGTCGTCACAACTTTTTCGGTCGATGAGATCACCTTCACTTTCTTTGGAGCAGATTCACTGGAAGCAATTCATATTTTGATATTTGCTTGGTTTTCAAAGTATAACGGTGAGAATGTGGGTCTCATTAATGGAAGAACTTAATGAAAAATGACGACGGCAACTCGACTGGGCTGCAATCAATTTTGATTTGGTAATATTTGCTGCCAAATCAAAACTAACTTATGAGTCAATATCAAATGCCGAATCAATGTCAAATGGCGGCCAAATTAAACTAACCAATAGATCAATTCCAAAATTCGTTTTAGTGTTGTCTAACAAATGCCAATACATGCAGCAACACATTAGTAATGCCATTTGACTAAAAAAAAAGGTATTTTTTGAACCATTATCAAATAATCAGAAAGAATGGTTAAAAACAGATTACTTACTTGAAATAAAACACCCACAACGGCAATGGCATTATCTTTACTAGAATGTACAAAATGAGCCTATGGAAAGAATATAATTCGTTAAGATACCAGTAAGTAAAAATTGCGATAACAAAAAGATTAATGAAATAAATTGTATAAAAAAGATAAATACGTGTTATAAAGACCTGAATAAAGTTTTAAGAATAATTTTTAGTTAAAAAAGCTTCCGTGTAATTCCGTTAAAAACAGAAGTTTTTTTCATAAACTTATTTCCCGGCATTCATTTTACATTTTTTTTCTTTCAAATTAATATTGTTCTTCCACTTAAATATGAAGTTGATCAAAGTTTGGATACACAAAAAAAGATAAAATCATCTCGAGGTACTGGTGAAATTATTTTTAGTTTTACTAGCGGTGTATAATTTAATACAAAAGATTAGTTCTTTTTAATGTTAATTTTTTGAAAAAGTAATGCGTGATAAACTATAATATTAGTAGCTCTTTTATTTTTCTGGCAAACATAAATGTTAATGATAATTTAAGCGAAAATTTACTATCGAAGGAGTGGTTTGACAACTAAAATAATAAATCTTGAGTTAGTAAAGAAGTTTAAAGGGCACTTTTATTTACGAAAAATTGATTGGAACTTATTAAGAATAATGGAATGAGATTTATAATTTTCAAAACATCTTAGCTTTAATAACTGGACGATTTAAAATTTCTCTCTTTCTCTCTCTCTCTCATTCATTCCCACACACGCATATATAAGAGTGTAAATATTATTAATGTTGATTTGGCATGTTTTAAATTATACTATATATATATATATATATATATATATATATATATATATATATAAAAAACAAAAAAAACAAATTTAGAGTTTTTAAACAAAACAAAAAAAAAAAAAAAAACATTTGATCAATTAATAGTTGGAAAATAAATAATTCTAATGGGGTGAAATTTTAAAAATGAGATTTTTTTATTTTAGCAAAAACTACGAAATTAATTAATTTTTACCTGTTATTTAAATACATTTATTTTAAAAATATATTTATAACTTTGATTTTATCTATAAAAACCATTATAATTGATAAATATTCTTTACTTTGGAGATCGTGAAAAGTGGGAAAGTAATGCAAAAATGCATTTCAAAACTGTTGAAAAACATTTCAGAAAAGAGAATATCCCCAGAGATGTCAAAGACAAATGTAAATAAAGTGCAGAATAAATATAAAATAAATATTTCTATTTTTGATTGCGGTATTATTTTAATAAAAAAAAAAGCTTACATACCTCCAAAGCATATCTCACATCATTCAAAGTATGTTCTGAGCCACGATCATAACGACTTCCCCAATGGAAATGCAATTGCTGGAAAGTATATGTACAACCTTGTATTTCAATAGTTCGAGCCACATTATCCCTGGGAGTTATTTGAACTAAAAAATAAACATTAATCATTTATTTCTTAATTAATAACATATTTATATATACTTATGTATTAAGTAATTTTTGTAGGGGGGGCAGTTAAACCTCACATTTCTAAGAAGCTTATATAATGTTGCAGTAGGTAATAAAACCCTCAAGTTCTCTTGAAAATTTAGTAACTATACATTTTTGATTGGTAAACAACAAGGTTTAACTATTACAAACTAGTCAAAAATGTTTGAAGCTCCGAAAGAAGGCAATGCGCCTGCAATCTCATCTGTCTCCTCGTGTTCTGTTCCACAAGTGAGAAATCAATTTTTGTTTGGGCTAACAACTTAAAAACAATCAAATCAAACAACAAAAGGAAGAATCCAAGAACTGTAAAGACTCCCGAAAATGTGGAGGCTGTAGGAGTAGCGATTACCAGTAACTTTTGAAGATCAGTCACGCGCCTCAGCGTTGGACTTGAATTTTTGGACAATCCAGAACTTTAGTGATTTATTGCGAATGAAGAATGCTCCTCTTTAATATGATGGAGTAATTAGACAAACAACAAGAATAATGATAAATATATTTTCCATAGCCGCTTCTTCAGTAGGGATGAGAATGTTGAGTGGCCTTCATAAATATCAGATATCCCAGTGGATATCTCACGTGGAAGAATTTTGGAACTCTCTTAGCAGCAATACAGGATTTAAAAGTGTAGAGGTCACTTCACCAATAACTAATAGCAACTCATCACTACTTCAGCACAACTAATAGCAAACCAGCCTCTCGGAACATAAAACACAGAAAGTTCTAAAACTATCTTCACCAAGTTACATGACAGTTTTTCAAGATCCGGGCAAGAAGAGCGACTCACACTCTAAGCGTCCGTAGATTGTTAACGTCAATGTCAAAGTTCATATAATAATACCATTAATAAAAATTTCTTTTGGAGACTCAGACAATGGATAAAAATAACAGTCGCCATCTTCCTGAAATGATTTTCAAAAAGTGAAATTTTTTTTGCTTGAATAATAACTTTCATTTGTGTTCTCAACACTTGTAATAAATAAAAAAAAAAAAATACTTTCGCGCGTTTTTAATAAGAACTTGAAGAAAAGTTTGACTACTGCATCCTATAATAAGAAACAAAAATTCACCCTATATCAAGTAAAAAAGAAAGTCAGAGTCAGATAGATAGAACCGGCTTCAAAATTCAACAGAATACAAACAAATGAAGATCCAGGGAAAACATTTTTATTTCTGAAATGAGAGAGTTTTGAAAACTTCTTTATTTAAGGCTAATGGTGATGAGGTTGAGAATTTTCGTACGAAAGTTTGCCATAGCACTTTAAATCATATTCCAAGGAATCGCACTGATTCAATGCGCTGTTTCTGCTTTTAGGTCCTTTCCAAGTTGTTGATCTATGTTGATACACTCGTGATTTGAGGTACCACAATAGAAAAAAAATCACATGGGGTTTAAATCGGCGGATGTGGAAATCCATAGTAATATCCCCTTCACAGTGAAAAAAAATGAATGTCGTGAGGTTTATGATGTGGTACCGTCTAGATGGAACAATAAATCTTCCAAATTAATGAGCGTTGAGAACTCGAATACTCGTGTATGGAGAAAATCTTCAAGAAGTACACAATAATGATCTGATGTAACAATTACTGTAACCATTATTCCCGAACCCCATATGCCAAATCGTAGTTATCCAAATTTTGATATGCGTATTAATATTTTGGAATTATTCAATTTGAAAAGTTCTCTGAATTTGACTTAGGAATTGTAATACTAATTTAGGCTTCAATAACAGGTTAAAATGTCCTTAAAGTATAATTATAATTTAGCTAAAAGATGTCAGATTATACTCTAGTGGCATTTATATGATTGACTTATAAATATATACGCATCAAACCACACACAAGTAAGAATTAAATATTTCTTTTCATTCGGCAAATTTGTTTACAAAACGTCCAGCTTCAGAGATGTAATAATAGGAAACGTCTTAAGTTGAGGAAACAAGAGATAATTAAATATAATTAGGGAAAATGAAGTAATGTTAGAATTAATAAATTTAAGTAATATCTAAATCCAAATTCTCAGATTCTGCGTATCTCAATCAACATCAGGTATCAAATAAAATGTGTGCAGTCCAATAATGCAGGTTACTTATCAATTTAATAATATATGTATAATCTATATATATATATATATATATATATATATATATATAAGCGAAATACCACTGACTGACTCACCACGAGATCTCAAAGACTATACAACCGATTGACTTGAAATTTAGCATAGTTACTCATTTTGCGATGTAGATGCTCACAAAGAACGGATTTTACGGAAGTCTTATCCAAAATGAAATTTTCATCCGTTAATCTACTCTTATGTTATTTTTGGCAACTTTATCGCCAAACATGATATGACCTACGCCAAACGGAATATATTTTTTATATGTATACTGTGTATTGTCACCCATTAAGTTTACTTGGTGAGATTTGAGCGTGCGAAATGGGAAAATACCAAATAATTTTATATTGAAGCGCTGATGGAGGATTTGCAAGATTTTGGCGAAGGGGCTCTTTATGTGAAATTTCGTACATGTCGAAAATAGAAAACGTACATATTTAGCGAAATAAATAAATGAGTTTGGAATCCCACGGTTGGTGGAAGTGTAGTTTAGCTCCAATACTTAGCGGGATTTTGAAAAATACTAAAATGGCGACTTCTTGCGGAGTAGCGCACATGCAAGACAATCTTTGTTTACTGGAGAACCTTGCTACATGCATGAACAAACTCAAGATTCTATGACATACGTAAGATATTTTGGACGTCCGGACTTGCACGCCTTATTTATACGATTGCAGTCACTTGCAATCCTAAATGGTCAGAAATCAAAGATCTCTTGAGTCAAGAACAAAATCTTATGATAGACACGATGCCATTGCGAGGGTATTTCATTTGAAAGCTAAGCACATGATGAATCTCCTGACAAAAGGTTGCATCTTTGGCAATACTAGGTGTAACATGTATAGGGTGGAATGAAGTTTATCTATATTATATGTATATGGGGTGACTTTTTACTAATTTTTTTTTATTTTTCTCATATATTTGAAAGTCGAGGATAACCATTATTACAGACATTCAATTTCTTAAAATTTTAAATTTAGATTATCATTAACGTTTTAAAAATTGAAAATTTTCTTGATATCTTACGTATAGGTTCCAAAATATTATATTATCGTCTGTTCAGCGAAGCGGGTGGGTATCAGCTAGTATAGTATAAATTCAAATCATATCCTCTTTAAACTTTTTCCAAATTTCTTTAGAGAAGAATCTAATATATTAAAATTAGAAATTGCAGTTCTTTTCAGTTTCTGCGTATTTCTATGAATTACTATAACTTTAGGGAACTGTGAAGATTAGAATCTATAGAAAATAGGAATAGAATTGCTGAGAAAAGTAGAATCTATAGAAAATAGGAATAGAATTGCTGAGAAAAGTAGAATCTATAGAAAGGAATATAATTATGCTAAATATGATGCAATAAAAATGATAGTGAACTTCACAAAGTACGATTATTTTATGTTTATAAAATTTATAGCCTTATAAATATAATAATATTTTAAAATTCTAAATTGAGTGGGAATTACGAGCTATTATATTAAGAAGTCAATGATTGTATTTTCAAAGTATGGTTATATACGATTTTAAAAGGATCGTGAAAAATACCTTAAAGGTCTGACTGTTTACAAGGAGTCCTTACTTGAATTTAGCATTTCGTTTAAAATTTATTCTCTTATTTATTAAGAATAGAGAGATAGACTATAGATAAGATAATCTTTATAGATTTTATGTTGGCATTTTGCAGCGTTTAAAAATTGTTTCTTCACATGTAAATATAGTATAGTTTTTTGCTACGATACGACTTTTGATTAATTTTTATGCAATTTTAATTATTTTCAAGATTTAAAATAAAGCATTAATGGGTATTAAATATGAGTAAATATTTTTCTTTATTTAGTTGTTTATGTTATGTAAATGTTTAAATTTGTTTGCATTCCCTGGTATTCCTGTATGCAATATTAATACATGGGTAGTGCTTAACTTGGAAAAGTTTAGTTTTCCTCTTAAGTTTTGAATTTTCACTTTTGTTTTTTTTAGCTTTCGGTTTTTAAAGGAATTTTTTTTTTTTTTTTGCTTTTTGTATGTTTTTTTTTTTTCTTTTAGTTTTCAGAATTTTTTAATTCAATATTTTTGGTATTATAGCCCTTTTTTAAACTAATATATTTTGTTGTTGGGGATAGTTGAGCCTATAATTCTAGAATAACCCAGCTTAACAACATAAAGCTTTCCAATTTATTATTCTAATTTTTTAACTTTTGCAAAAATTTAATGGTTTTTTTTAAATTTTTAAGAATATTCTTTTCAAATATCCTCTTCCCTTCCTTCTTCATATTTAGTTTATTTTCTACTTTTCCCGACACACACACACACGCACGCACGCACGCACACACACATATTATATGATGACTTAACTTTAATTTAATAATTTCTCTGAATAATAATTTAATTTTTTATTCTATCCCATTCCCTAATTCAAAAGTAAAGAGTTCATTCTTATTTCCTGATCCCTTTCCAAATGATCCTTTTATTTTTTAGATCACGTGCTCATAAAATTGTTTAAATTCGCGTTTCCACGATCATAAATCTGCCAAAATAATCCCTATTAGACTTCTTGTCTATTTTAACATTCCCCCAGAATCCCCAATCCTGTACCACAGGTTATATGATGTTTATTTTGAAAGATCCCTGCTGGATAATGAAAAACATAACGAAATTCTTTCTCTTATGTTCTCCTCTGTTGAAATCTTCATATGGTCTCTCGCTCCGGCCTTGGTGGCCGGAAGCTTATTTAAGTCCATCAGTACATAACGCTCTCTATGCCTATATACTCTCTATAAACCTAAGTATTTGGCAGTTGTTTTTTCAATAAGTATTTTTGTTATGAAAAAAGGACTGTTCATTTCGGCCATGTATTCAGACTGTGTTATTAATCTTGAACTAACATTGTAAATATATATATATATATATATACTCATAAAGTTAGCAATTATAGACAAAAAGTTTAATATTTCAGATAAAAAAATAAATGCATTGTATTTGTCGATAAAAATATCTAATGATAGATAAAACAAAGAACAATAAAATATCGCTTATTATCTAAAAATAGAAACTAAGTATTTGGCTGTCGTTTTTTCAATAAAATAGTTCTAGAAATTTCTCTTGATATAACAACTGATTTTAAAATATATTTCATTGTATTTCGTTTTAATTATACTGTTTATATTAATTCTATACGTATATTGCCTTCATTCTCACCTGAGTGACCGTTGTTTACAATGGTTGCCTTCGTAATGGGAATTTCGTAATTTTTCATCAGTAATTTCTTCGCTGAAATATCTAGGATAGTATCTTTTGTTTTAATTGCAATAGGAGATTGTTCTCTTCCGAAACAAGTAGGAAACCTTTCTCCCCATGCACTTGGACCTATAAATAAGATACACGCATTAATGATTACATACCTTTAATGCATGATTAATATGTAATACAAGGGATGTTTCAGGAAATGCATTTTTTGATGACAGTTGTTTTCGTTTTATTAACGTCGCACTAGAAGCAACACGAGAGCTATTGGCGACGGACCTGGTAATTTTAAACCTCGGTTAAGTGACTAGGACGACAGCTGAGCTCACCCCCTCTCCTAACTTCTACACCACGCCATTGGAAGGACTTTGGGCCTCGACGGATTTAACGTGCATCAGCCCCGGCTACACGGCGAGTCTTTAGGGGCATCAAGGCTCGAACTCCGACTCGACGAAAATAGACGGCAACGAGTCCGCGATCTTGACCACTAGGCTACCGCGGCCAGTTTTGACAACAAATGGCATTGCTAACACTAGTTGGGGTTAAAAAGACAAGTTCATATTACGATTGTGTACAGTCATCTATTAAATGGAGCCAAAACAAATTTTCCACTGCTTCATGGATTAGTTTTTTTAACAGCCATTTGTTGCCAAATCAAAATTTGATTGATGTTGCATCGAAATGTCACCTTCGATGAGACATAGATTCATCTTTGTGAATCGAAAACCAGTAACAATCAAAAGAATGGATTGCTTCTGGTGAAACTGTTCCAAAGAAGACGAAGATAGTCTCATCGGCTGGAAATAAATAATACCTGAAAAGTATAAAAATATGAATAATATCTGTATAAAAAGTATGAACAAATCTGAATAATATCTGTATAAAAAGTATGAACAAATCTGAATAATATCTAATTAATGCTTGAAAAGAATATTATTGTTTATCGTTTGATTTAATTTTAATACTTCATCGAATAATTATTTTTAAAAATTTGAGACTTTTGATGGTTAAATATGTTTTTTGCCAAACTTCGCATAAAACAATTTTTTATACTTGTTTTCTCGTTTTTCTGCTTTTTCTTTCCCAGAAACGTTTAGAAAAACGTTACATTTGAATAATTTTTCACGTAAAATTTTGTTGAGGACTAATCTTTTAGATTCTTTTAAGAAGTTTTTAAGAATGATTTTTGGATTTTGTTGTAGTTTTTTTTTAAATTATAAATGACAAAATTCTTTTAAATAATACGTTTGTTAAAGAACCCATTTAACTACAATTTTATACAATAATTGGATAACGTATTAATAGATTATGATTTTAAAAAAATTAAAAATTTTATATGAATTTAATATAACTTAATTAAACAGGATCTTAAAATAAAATAAATAACTAAAACCAAAGAAAAAAGTGGTAATATAAACAAGTAAAAATGATTATTACATGTTTCAAAATAATCACATATATGGATGGGAAACAAGAATATTAATAGTCAATTTTACTCGCAAAATTAACGTTAATTCCAAAAAGACTCAGTAATTTGAATAAATATAACAGATAAATTAAACTAAGTATTTAATTTATTGTAGTAAAGTTAAACGTATATTACGTTTTCGTATCGTTCTCTATTTTTCAATGAAGATAAAACTAGAACTTTTTTTTTTTCAAATACTTCGAATGTTCGAATTGCATTGAAATGATTGCAACAAAAATAAACAATAAAAGTGTTGGTTTCTTACATGGTATTTATTAAATCGACTTTAGCTTTATTTAAATGATATTTCCTATTGTAATTGTACTAAGAATTTTAGAAATGTGTATGGTTCTGATTCTGTACATTCTTAAAAAAATATTTCTTTGGAAAAAATATTTTCCTTACCGTTATTGCGACCGTGGTAACTCCATGGCTCTTCGTCATCAGCTTTACAGGTAACAGCAGCACTTTCTACGATGAAACAATCGGTTTTAAAATTCTAATGAACCTTCATTTATACCCAATAAAATTTACAGATTCCTAAAGAGTATTTGAATACTATAGTATTTCCTTATTCTTCATCGCAAAATACGTACAATTTCTTTAAAATACATCAACAAAATATAAGATAATTGTTAAAAGATGTTGAAGAAGACATTCTTTTTATAAATAAATCAAAATTAATTCCAAAAACAAACCAACATCCCTATATATATATATATGTGTGTGTGTGTGTGTGTGTGTGACATACATTTCAAGAACCAAATCTTTTTAAAGGTAAAAAATCAATTATACTTCATTTTAAATTTCAGAAATGCTTACGGTACTTTCTTATTTATGCATGATGATTAAAAGCATTCGTTTAGTATCTATTCTAACAGTCCCGTCTATCGACCATTTTGATTTCGTTAACATAATATTAATCCTATACTATATTGGAGTGCTAAACGTGCTTTTCCTAAAGAGCTAAAATTTATGGAAGTTTCCGTGGTATTACAATTTTTACTCTAATCTTAGAAATTTCTTAGAATATTTTTAAAGACTGAGAAACCCACAAAGAAATCTTCAAAAATAAGGGTAAATATAGTTTTAAAAAAC
Source organism: Nephila pilipes (assembly GCA_019974015.1). NCBI lineage: Eukaryota > Metazoa > Arthropoda > Arachnida > Araneae > Nephilidae > Nephila > Nephila pilipes. The sequence goes on from BMAW01066129.1 coordinate 467,163, forward strand.
GGAGGAGAAATGTAAGTCAGCAGAAACCCTTTTTGTTTTTGGCTCTTTCGGATTCACTTTATTACATTCAAATAGTTAAAATAGACCATATATGAGGAATGTGGTAGAAATTCCATACGCTTAACATTAAGTTCACATAATCAAAATGGCCGGTAGACGTTAGTCTTAAAAAGGGAATTTACCATGTTAATGATAATAACTCATTGTTCAACGATAAAAATTTATTTTTATATAATGTTTTATACAAACTACATGACAAATAAGTGTTTTGGGGTACATATGTGTTAATAACAGGTAAACATTATTTGTTTACTCAATGTGTCTTTAATTTTGAGAAAAATGAATTTAGCTAACGCTGATTCAATGGGAAATTTTTTTTCCTTAACGATAAATCTTTTTTTTTTTTTTTTAAATTGATGATAAATTGATACTCAATATGGTATTTCATGTCTGTAACTTTTGTTAAATTACATAAAAATATTTAATTAAAACTGAAAAAAAAAAAACTTAAAAAAATACTGTTAGCTATTTGATACAATTTTTTTACATGATGCTTATTTTATATCTTTTATTGAATCTGGGATACGATTTTCTGCATTGTAAGCATTTTCAATGTGAGAAACGCTATTTTGTATATTTTGATAAAGGCATAAAATGTATCCATAAATTACGTAAAATATTTTTAATTGCTTATTAATTGAGGGTGATAGTTGTAAAGTAACAGCTTCAAACAAAAGAGCTATTGTGAATACTTTGATACAAATTTGATAGGCCTTTATCTTTTAAATTGCGCTTGTTTGTATCTTTTATCCAGTTTTCCGTAACATTTGAGATTTTTCTGGGTTATAAAACATTGCCAATGCGAAATGGTAAAGATTTAAAAAAATATGAGTGAAAAATATTTAAATCATAGAATTATTTAAATCGCTTACCAATTGAAGGCGATAAATGCAGAGTAATAGCTGCGAGCAGAATTATTGCGAACATTTTTCGATACGTTCACAACTATTTTGATAGACCTCAAATTAGTTTCTAGAAATTTCAGAAACATAATACAGACCCGTTATCTTGTTTCAGTGTTCTTAAATCGGTTCACAATGATAAAGTTTGATAATCTATTGTATTATGTTCATGCATTCCACTTCAAGGACACTTATACTTTTTCAGACAAACCTTACCAAAAAAAGTTGGTAGTCGCTAAGCTCAACTTATCAGGATGTCCTTTCTTTAGTTGATAGTATATATATATATATATAAGGATAGCATTTTTACCGACTCTTTTATAACCGTTAATTCTATAAAATTTTATATTAAAACTGATATACCGGAATTATTTCCAGGAAATCATTATTATGTAACTTTTTATTTGATATTCGTATACCGCGACAAAAGTATATGAAAATAATTATATTCTGAACATAAGTAATATAAATAAAATTCAACTATTTTATAACAAAGTATAAGTTATACTTATTCATGCATTATTTTCTTGAGTGAAAACAATTATTAAGAATATAATTAAATATGTGATTTATTTATCAACATATTTTAAAAAATGAGTACGTAAAAAATATAAAAGATCAATACTTTGAGCTACTAATTATGATTTAAATTTTGTACATAATAATCGCACCGAAGGAAAAACTTTGCCAGAATCCTTAACTGTTGATTTAATAATAATTAAAAAATCGTATATTTTTTGAATATGTTTTCATCTTATATTTTCGTATGGAAAACACTCCAGTTCTTTTTTTTTAAAATAATTTTATTAGTATTTTGAGCGTGTGTTAGAGATGGATTAATATATTTAGTTTCTGTTTCGGTTTGATCAAAAAATTAAGTTTCTCTTTCATGGGTAATGCAATAAAAGATATTGAAGGAAAAGTGATTATATATGTTCATAATTATATATATCCTTCCATATAAAATTGTGTAATTGAATTGAAGTAGAATTGTTGAATAACTTCGTTCGACAGTTTCATAAATTTGTGTCATCCTTTAGAAAATATAACGAAGCCATTTTTAACTGAATGTATGAATTTTAGTATTTTTGTATTTAGGGGGAAATGAAAGGGGAAAGAAGAAATAATAATATTCTCTAAAAATGATTACATTTTAAGAGGCTACCCTCTACGGGCTATTTTGATTTAAAGAACAATATCTTAATCCAATGGAATTTCTACTACCGTCTTCCAATCTATTCTATTCTAACCATTTTATCTGTTTGAATGCAAAAAAGTGCATTCGAAAGAGCAAAAAAATATTTAATGTTTCTGCGGAATGACATTTTCCCTCCAATTTTTTAAAAAATTTTTTTACCTTTATTTTAATGATTCATTTGTGGGTTTTTCAATCTTTAAAAAAATATTCAAAAATATTTTCGAAAATCGAGGAGAAAAAGTAATTCAGCAAAATCCTTTTTTTTTTGTTCTTTCGGATGCACTTTTTGCATTCAAATAGATAAAATAGTATCGATTAAAAAATGATTGTAGGAACTCCATTGGATTAATATTATCCTGAAATCAAATTAGGGTTGACGGGAACCTTAAGTTGTTTTCAATCTAATGAGAATTCACTGATTTGTTTAGAATCAAATGAAGTCGCTCAAGAAAAAATTCAATAAAATCTTTAAAATGCATACTATTTTCGAAAAAAAAATTAATTAGTTAATTCAAAAAGAAAATTAAATATCTGATTTTTTTGAGATGTCAATCAACTTTGTATAACTAAAACGTCAATCATATTATGAAGTTGATATATATTTTAGATAGATTAGAGAGAGAGAGAGAGAGAATATTAATATTCGTCAACATAATATAAATGAATATTAATTTGTAGTTCAAAAGCGAAAATCTCTTAGTAACGAGAACAAAAATATGTTTTCTGGTAAATTTAAATGCAATAAAAAAATAATGCTTATGGCCGTGCCTAAATAGGTAAAGTTAAGATAACGTCACTGAGTCCTTATTTTAGTTAGAGTTCATGTTAATATATCAACATGGCTTGGTTTGGTTTAGTTTATGAACGTCGCATTAGATAAATCACGAGGGATATTGGCGACCGACGTCTTAATTTTGAACCTCGGTCAAGTGACGTATCAGCATGGCAAGAACGCCGCATTTTAGGAAAACTATTTATTGAATAATTTAAAATTAAAATATTCTGAACTGTATTTTTCTCATGGGAAGCAAATTTCATTTAATTATCGTTGTTGAAATTCCATTATACTCTAATATCCTTTATTCGCTTACCTATAATATCTTGTCCTATGAATGGTCCATGATGAAATGGATTTCTTTCGTTATTCCTTATTATGAAAATGTGCGGGTTTCCCCAAATAGGCCAGCCAATTTCATAGGCTATCAAATAAAAAGGAAAAAGAAATAATAAATATATATATACTTTTTTGAGCAAAATTAATAAACTATATTTGTCAAAGAACAGACGATAAATGTGCGCTTTTTTTGGTGACATTGGGAATTACTTTTTCGCATATCTTTCCTAAAATGAATTATTTTTGTATTTGACAAAACAACTAGAAAAAAAAAAAAAAAAAAAAAAAAATGAATACGTAAAAAAATTAAAATTTTGGTATTCTGTGATATGATTTATTGTGGGTCAAATGTAGTATACAATTTTGAATTCGAAAATAATAAAATATTATTTTTCGTCTGAAATTTCGCAATATGTTGTACTTTAACTAAATGTTTTTTAAAACATTGTTGCATCTAAGAATTTTAAATCTAATTGCACCAAATTCAATCATTAATGTTCCTTAACAGCTGAGAGACCAAGAAACTGGTAAAATAAGTAAAATATTTGTTTTGAATGTTATATGAAAAAAAAAAAAAAATCTTGGATGAAGCGAAAAAATACTGTTAAACTGTTGAAGTATTTACTTAAAATAATTGAACCGTTTGTTGAAAATATTAACTCTTTTTTTTGTATAGTTACAAAAAAGATTTAATAGGAAAGCTGAAAAAATTTCATTTGTTCAAAAACCTAAAATTATAAAATATTAAAAATTAAGTGCAGTACTATATAGCAAGTTACGCAAAAAAGTCTAAATTAGAAAACAGAAATTTTAATTTTAAGGGATTTTAACCATATTGCACATTTACTTTTAAAAGAATTTAATTAGAATGTGATCCCGTGGATTTTACGAAATAAGCTGTAATTTATATTATAATAATTTTAAGATTCCACCAAATTCTTATACTTAAATACTTCAAACAATGCAAACTATATAAGTACACAAAACATCTACAAACTGATCAATGTAAAGAAATGGTTCGCATGGGGAATTAGAGTTATTGTACTGAATCATATATAGCGGCTTTCAGAATTGAGTATATATCATTTTCTTAAAGGCATAAAACAATATTATTAAATACTTATTTGTGTTCATTCCTTATGAAAACAATCAAATGCGCATTAGAAAATGCATTAGACTAAGAAACAAAATGAAGAATCGATAATATGGTAAAATTACCAAAATTTTCAAGCTTAAGTTAAAAAATTTCAAGACACAAAATTGAGAATATACCTAGAATAATTTTTTAATAAATATACATAAATTCTTTAATGAAATATAGTTTCAATAAACATAAATTAATAATTTGTTGCATATCCTTTTGGAATCAGAATACCCTACAAACGGTGAGCAACTGGTCTGAATGATGTTTTGTTGTTTCAATAGATAATTTGCTCACATTTCTTGTAATTTTGCTTTTATGTGTTCTTTGCCCCTAATGTTAGGTTTTTAAAAAGAGTTTTTCAACCGAGACCACAAATTTTCTATCACAATGCGATCAGAAGATTGAGGTTGAGTATGCAAACACATTTTACTAACAGGTCAATTGAAAAGTCCCCGGCCTGACACATAGATGGTGCTACTAGAATTAAATCCATATATTTTTTAGTTAGCCCTAACCCTCAAAAGATGCGTGTATAAATTTGACAGCTGTCGGATCATTAGTTTGAGTGAAGCAACTTTTGTTATTGTGAAAAAAAATGGATAAAAAGGAATTTCGCGTGTTGATAAAATATTGCTTTTTGAAGGGAAAAAATACATTTGAAGCAAAAACTTGGCTTGATGCCGAGTTTCCGGACACTGACCCAGGAAAATCAACCATCAAGGATTGTATGCTAAGTTTAGACGTGGTGAAATGAGCACCGAAGACGGTGAACACAGTGGACGCCCCAAAGAGGTTGTTACCGACGAAAACATTAAAAAAATCCACAAAATGATTTTGAATGACCGTCAATTGAAATTGAATGAAATAGCAGACATTCTAAAGATATCAACTGAACGTGTACATCATATCATTCACGAATATTTGGGTATGAGAAAGCTCTGTGCAAAGTGGGTGCCGCGCGAGCTCACTTTTGTCCAAAAACAACGACGAGTTGATGATTCGGAGCAGTGTTTGAAGATGATCAAGCGTAATAAACCCGAGTTTTTAAGTCGATATGTGACAATGGATGAAACATGGCTCCATCATTTCACTCCGAAGTCCAATCGACAGTCATCCGAGTGGGCTGCACACGATGAACCCGCTCCAAAGCGTGGGAACACGCAACAGTCGGCTGGCAAGGTTATGGCGTCTGTATTTGGGGATGCGCATGGAATAATTTTCATTGACTACCTTGAAAAAGGAAGGACCATCAACAACGACTATTACATGGCGTTATTGGACCGTTTGAAGGACGAAATGGCCGAAAAACGGCCGCATTTGAAGAAAAAGAAAGTGCTGCTTCACCAAGACAATGGACCGTGTCACAAGTCAGGGAAAACGATGGCGAAAATCCATGAATTGGGCTTCGAATTGCTTCCTCATCCACCGTATTCTGGCCCCCAGCGACTATTTCCCGTTCTCAGATCTCAAAAGAATGCTCGCTGGGAAGAAATTTTCGTCGAATGAAGAGGTGATCGCCGAAACTGAGGCCTATTTTGAAGCAAAGGACTACTACAAAAATGGTATCGAAAAGTTGGAGGTCGCTATAATCAGTGTATCATCCTTGAAGGGAATTATGTTGACTAAAAAAAACTAATTTTGCCAAAAAAATGTGTTTTACTATGGTAGGCCGGGGACATTTCAATTGACCTGTTAGTGCAACTGTATAGTTACCATAACATAACCATTTTAACGGTATGTTTTGGTTCGTTGCATTATGTAAACATATAATGCGGCTCTTAACCTAATTTCTGGAGAATAACTTAAAGCATGTAGTTTTAAAATATTCTTCAATACATCCAGTATTTCATTTTATCCATAACTTTTTCAATAAAATCTCATTTGCTTATGCTTTTGCAGACGTATAACTCCAACCAAATCACTTTTATGCTTGATGGAGGGAATGGTGTTTGGGGATTAGGATTCGGTCAAATATCCCGGATTTAGAATTTCACCAAACATACCACTGATCATCACTTTAAAATATAGTGAATGAACATTCACCACAAAAAATTACATTACTCTAGAAATATTGAAGTTTTGAAATATGATTTTCAGCAAACATAATATTTCCCCCCTCTATTAGTTTTAGAATTGAAGGCCTTTTTTATGTGCGTTACCAGTATAATGTGGATATCGGAAACTCATCGAATTGTTTCTGCAGAAACACATCTTCCATTGCTGTAAAAGTAAATGAGGCAATTTTTACAGCTCTCATCTTAGGAGTTTTTCCTCACATCTGTAATGATGTTTCTATTGGTCATCGGACAGGGAAAACTTTTTTCTTCCCTCTTCCAGGTTTATTTGCAATTTGTTCAAATATTTTATACTCCCGGATAATTTTTTAAATCCATCCTCGATTACATAGAGCGTCCTTTGCGATATCACGTAGAGGAATTTACATTCTTCAGATATTAAAATTACAATTTTAGGAATATCAATATTGCTTTCAAGCTCTGGAGCTCTTTTTTACATCTAAAATATTTCTTTCCTAGAAATCAAGCATTAGTAACTTAAAAACAACAACAACAGTTATAATGAACAATTACAGAGAAAAATAATGACAGTGAAAATTTGACCTTGAAATCTGGAGCTTTGACCGAAAAAATTCTAAATAGCAGATAACAACGATTTTCAATTTTTGTTTCTAATTTTAATACATTTTTATGATATGTATTTTATTGCTTTTATTAATATTAAACTTCAGTGAATATGTGATAATATTGTTTTAGACCTTTGAAAAATGAGTGGGAGGTGTATACTCAATTTTGGGATTCCCTGTAAGTATTTCGTGTTTCTTAAGAAACTTTTTTTCAAGAGTGTCAGGCAAATAATTTATGATCAAGATACATAGATTTCATTGAAACAGTATTACATAATTTCAATTCATTTAGTGTTTTCTCACATTGTGATCATCTACAATGATGTGCTCCTTATTGTTGTGAGAATTTTCGTAAACTTGTAGAGTTCGAATATGGTTTAGCCGCCCTCATCCCACTCACTGATGAGAAAATATTTGTTGGCGATATCTTACCAATTGTGACAAATCTTGCTCTTTTTTACATAATGTATGTCACTAATTAATGATAGATTTTAAAAAGATCTAAACCTTCTATGAGGGTTTTGCTTATAAAAAATGAGCTACAATTGCTTCAGGCTCAGATGTGCTTACTGGAATATGGAGGGAGTACGGTCTAGCATAATCGAGATACGAGACTTTTTTGATAAGCACTCTTCAAATATTTTTCATATACAAGACACATATTTCAGACTATTTCAAAATTTCAGAATTCCAAATGTATTAACTCAAAGAAATGTTAGAGATCATCCCATCATATCCAGAAGCACTGATCTGGTAATTAAAAATTCTCTCCTGCATTCATCACATCCGCAAACCTAGTCTAAGGGATTTTTAAGCCACAATCGTCACTTTAACTCCTCCTACGGATGACAAAATTTTAGTTGTATCTATTTACATCCGTCCGATATTCAACACATGTTAATATTGCTATTCAAGTCTTAGAAATGAATTGTCAACTTGGAGCCGTTTCCATTCTGTGCGAAGATCATAATGCCCACCCCATATGCTAAGGATGTAATTCAAATAATTTCAGAGATATAAGGCTGAAAGAATTTTCCGAACAAGAAAACTACGATACCCTAGTCCCGTCCACACCTGCAGAATTTGGCTGTGATTCTGCCTTTATCATAGATATGTGCATTACATTCACTGACCGAGTGAAACTTTTTATCTTTCGGAACTTAATTCCCATCAGAATTCAATTATTTTAAATTTCCAAACCTCTATCAGAATTGCTTTTCCTGATCGGAAAATTATTACTAATTGGGAGCCTTTCCGAGGGCATACACTTTATAACAAAAAAAAAAAAAAAAAATGACGCACTTGTCCGATTGAGACAAAAATTGGCGGATAGGAAAATTATGTACAGGATAGAAAATGATTAAAATTTCAGAAAAATTGAAGGATTTATTTCCATGTATTCTTGCCAGCATCTTCTAATCGCCTCATCGGTTCGACCCAGAAGACTAGCGATTCTCCGATTTGCCCAACATGCCTCTTTCAATCCAATGAAACGACCTCTTTCAAACTCTGACAATTGCTCGTTATGAGTTCGAATCCTAAGGCGAGGCATTTTTTTTCAGTCGTTGAAAGGTATCCTAAATCGCAATACAACAGAAAATTTGACCATCAGTTTAAGAATCGCTTCTTATATACTCCTGCTGAGTGCACAGTTCCGATCGCTGTAGCTTCCGATGTTCATTCATTGGACACCAAATTTTAATGATTTGCATGTTCCGTCCAAATGTCTTTGCATACAAAATTTCATGATAATCGGGCACCTTCTTTCTTGGTGAGTCGGGTTTCTTTTCTTTTCTTTTTTTTATTATAGAGTGTATGTTACAATCGGGCAACTCCTTCTTGGTGATTTTTTTTTTGGTTATAGAGTGTATTAAACGAAACATTCACTTCAAATTACCATCAGCAACTAATGGAGAGGAGATTGACAAGCAGGTCTCCAAAATAACAAACCATCATATAATATTCTCAAAATCATTTAGAGCCAATCAAATATATTAAATTATATCATTTAAAAATTAGGAATTCTACGAATTCAAAGAATGTAATAAAGCCAGGAAAAAGTGGCAGCTTATAAGAAATCTGGGTGATACAAAACTTCTAAAAAGCCTTCAAAATAAAACTGAAAGAAAAGTTTTAGAATTCTCTCAAAATTCTTGCGAGGACACCTTTATTTCGCTAAATGCTGAGGACGATTCCCTTTAGGGAATGGCTAAACCACTATGAAAGAAGCGGTTTCACATCTCCGCCCATAAAGGCTAAGCCAGTTACGCTCTGCCTGATGCTGATAAAGGAAAAACACAATTGCAGACTCTCTTAAAAAAATTCCAACTTAATAAATATTAACAGTTTGGAATCAGATTTCGAGATTATCCATGTAGTTTAAAATTATCTCTAATGAAAATAACTTTACAGAATCTTCCCCTTCCTTCCATTAAGACCTTCAGAAAATATCACACACACACAAACACACACAATCAAAATTGAGAAGGCTTCAGATAAAAATGGTATAACAAACAAAATGGTAGCAAACCTCTCAAAAATAAAAATATTTATAATTACCAATATTATTAATAACATTTTAAAAATAGAGCCCTTTCCATATTCATAGAAAATCTCTGCAGATATTCTCATTATTAAACTAGGTAATAATGGGAATATCTGCAGAGGTTACCTACCCTACCTGATAGCTATCACCGAAACTTTTCTTTTACCAATTACCAGTCACTTATGTGAGAAGTTAATTTTAAATAGATTAAAAATGAATACCTTAATTCAAATAATATTCTCATAACCCAGGTGCATAGGTTTAAACTCTCTACTTCCCACCAGTTTCTTGGCATTGCCAAATACGTAAAGTCCAGATTTAATGAGGGGAAATCGACAGCAGTGATTTTGGTTTTCCTTGATATCCTTCTATAGAATGCTGCATAAGGTATTATATTCATTCTTTCTTCAAAGTATATCTTCTACATTACACATCAAATACATGAACTCCCAAAATAAGCCTGTCCTAACTATTATGACACAAGGGTCCCTACTTAGTCCACCCATTTTCAATGTTTTTGTCAATGATATACCTAGATCGAGGTACATCACTGCCTGCATGTGAACAGATAACGCAGCGAAACCGGTCCAAAATGAAAGTCCTAAAATAATAGCTCACATTATCAACCGATACATTCTGAGATTAGAAGAACGATTTTCACTTTCGAAAATTTCACTTACAGTTTATAAAACAGAGGATGCCTTCTACAGTAATCATAAAAAGTTAATCCTGATATTTTCGTCCACAATATAAGAATCCCTTGATATAAGGACATCATATATATTTAGGTGTAATGTTGGATAAGTTTCTTACTTTGAAACAACACATTACACTTCCAAAACAATGAGAATAAAGCTCCCTCCTAATATCCTGTTCAGAAATGAGTACTAAAACAAGGAACTTATCTACACTCTGATTCATAAGCCATTCAT
>BMAW01066137.1:0-11259 GCA_019974015.1 Nephila pilipes
ATATATATATATATATATATATATATATATATATATATATATATATATACGTAAAGCCAATAAATTAGTTTTTGTACTTAGCGACAAAATGATATGCATATAATTTAGAAATGGTATAAAATTATCTCCAGATGTTTCTGACTATCCATGCCTGTGATCTTGTTTGCTACGCTATTTCCTAAATTTAAAAATAATGAATGAATATGTAAAAGGCTGATTAATTGTAGATGTTAATGGATAACTTAAATCCCAATTCATAAAATTCATGAATTGATGATGTCGATTCATATCCCGCACATATTCGTTTCGTTTCCGAACAGGTCACGAAAAGATTTGTGTCTCCTCTTTTTCCATATTCGTTTTCTTTATACATTTTTACAGGCAACAAAGAAGTTATTTGACATCCCTGGAAATTATTTTTAGAGTGGGCACAGAGAAATGCGTCAGTAGTTTTTGCTGTAATGCAAAATCGTAATAAGTGTGAACTGTGTAACCGACTTGTAAGCATGGCTCTTACAAAAAGTCAGAAGCAGTATTAATTTTTTAAAGTGAAAAAAATCACATCGAAAAAAATTAATGCTTTATATATAATTGAAAGAGTAACTTAACTAAATTTAATGAAAGTAACATCTAAAGGGGGAAACAATAATATAACATAAGTACAACAAAAGTACGAGGGAAAAATATAAACCTGATCCAAATTGTCAGCAAAAAGATTGAAAATTGTGAAGAAGGATGAAATTTTTCTTTCGCGAAACGCGTCATAAACTACGTTAAGATACGAAATCTTTCCATAAATTAGATTTTGATATTAAGGAATCTTTTATATTTTAAATCATTTTAAGAGAAGATTATTATGGTAGCAATAAATATTAAGGACAAACAAAACAATTAATCCAATAGGCTGCAGTAAACAAGTGTTAGATCCAGTTGGTTTTAATGCAGCGTATCAATATAATAATTATACCCTAATTTTTCTAAATAAAAAAAAAACGATTTGATTATTTTCATTTAAACATAAACAAATTTACTAATGCTTAAGCAAAATAGAGTAATGTTGAATTGTATCATATCTGATACTATGTATTTCTATAATAAATTGACAATTAGCCCATGAATCATCTGTTTTTCAATTTTATTATCTGATAAGAGAAAAGCATCGAGATCAGATGTTTTCCCTAAAAAAAAATAATAAAGGTCGCGAGTTTATTTGTTCTCTTACAAAATCAAGAACGGTCTGATATCTTTTCAATCTTTCTTGGGATCCATAAATAGAATAACTTATTTAGATCAAAAACATTTTTATAGGTTTCTAAATTCTTTTTATAATTATTAATTTAAAAATGGTGTTATTTGTAAGTCAAAAATAGACAACTGAATATGTACACAATATAATGAATAAAATCTATATTGTATACATATTCAGTTGTCTATTTTTGACTTACAAATAACACCATTTTTAAATTAATAATTATAAAAAGAATTTAGAAACCTATAAAAATGTTTTTGATCTAAATAAGTTATTCTATTTATGGATCCCTAGAAAGATTGAAAAGATATCAGACCGTTCTTGATTTTGTAAGAGAACAAATAAACTCGTGATCTTTATTATTTTTTTTTAAGGGAAAACATCTGATCTCGATGCTTTTCTCTTATCAGATAATAAAATTGAAAAACAGATGATTCATGGGCTAATTGTCAATTTATTATAGAAATACATAGTATCAGATATGATACAATTCAACATTACTCTATTTTGCTTAAGCATTAGTAAATTTGATTATATTTAAATGAAAATAATCAAATCGTTTTTTTTTTATTTAGAAAAATTAGGGTATAATTATTATATTGATACGCTGCATTAAAACCAAATGGATCTAACACTTGTTTACTGCAGCCTATTGGATTAATTGTTTTGTTTGTTCCTAATATTTATTGCTACCATAACAATCTTCTCTTAAAATGATTTAAAATATAAAAGGTTCCTTAATATCAAAATCTAATTTATGGAAAGATTTCGTACCTTAACGTAGTTTATGACGCATTTCAAGAAAGAAAAATTTCATCCTTCTTCACAATTTCCATTCTTTTCGCTGACAATTTTGATCAGGTTTATATGATTCCCTCGTACTTTTGTTGTACTTATGTTATATTATTGTTTTTTCTTTAGATGTCACTCAAATTTAGTTGAGCATCCTCTTTCAGTTATATATAAAGCATTAATTTTTTCGGGTGTGATTTTTTTCACTTTAAAAAAATTAACACCGCTTCTGACTTTTTGTAAGAGCCATTTTTAAAAGTCAGTTACACAGTTAACACTTATTACGATTTTGCATTACAGCAAAAACTACTGACTCATTTTTCTGTGCCCACTCTAACAATAATGTCCCGGAATGTCAGATAACTTCTTTGTTGCCTGTAAAAATGTATAAAGAAAGTGAATATGGAAAAAGAGGAGACACAAATCTTTTCGTGACCTGTTCGGAAACGAAACGAATATGTGCGGGATATGAATCGACATCATCAATTTATGAATTTTATGAAATGTGATTTAAGTTATCCATTAACATCTACAATTAATCGGCCTTTTACATATTCATTCATTATTTTCAAATTTATGAAATAGCGTAGCAAAGAAGATTACAGGCATGGATAGTTAGAAACATCTGGAGATAATTTTATACCATTTCTAAATTATATGCATATCATTTTGTCACTAAGTACAAAAACTAATTTATTGGCTTTACGTATATTTATATATATATATATATATATATATATATATATATAGGTAACAAAATCTATAGGTACCAGATTTTATAATTTTAAGCCTCGGTCCCAAAACGATTGTGATACTTTAATTGATCGAGTTGTCTAACTTTTACGTCACAAAACTTGAGTTCTAATTCGAATTTACGTGCGGCTTCTCGAAGTATTCCGCGTGGTAGTCTCTAATTGAAACAGATTTTGAATTCATTCAACTCGAATGCCCTCAGCCACGCTATGCGTGATCTTAATTATGGAAGTATTGTAATTCTTGCATCAGTTATAGGGTAATTGTCTGCAACTGTAGTTCGTATACATCTAGAGCAAGCAAGTTAAACTCTCCACATATGTGTGCCACAATGAATATTTTACGCATTGTTTACAAAAAGTTTACCGAAATTATCAAAGCATAGTTTTTAAAATTTCTATTTATTTATAAATATTGATATCTAACCGCAGCATTCACCAATGGACTGTTGCTATTCCTGTGAGCCGACGCTTTATTCCCTCCCCCCTCATAGTAGCCTCTATTTTAACGAATATTATAAAATAATACTTACCTATCCTCTTCAGTCTTCAACTGCTTTGTTTTGTGCACCTAACAATAAATATTCCACATTTACAGATCAAGAAAAATATGCTTATTTAGATAAAGTCTATTAATTTGAGAGGTTATAATAGCTTGGTAAGTTAATGTTCAAGAAACAAATCGATTTTATGAAAAAAGTTGTATTAATTTGTGATAACGAGATTACTCGTCGATTTTAAACCCTTGATTTCAGTATGTCTTTGTCCAACACCAGACAGTAAGAAAAAATTAAGAATAAATTGCTGATGGCCTTTCCAAGAAAAGTTAGAATTTTTGTTTGTATAAAAATAAGAAAAAGAAGTATGCGTTATATGTTACACATGCTCCAAAGTTGCGTAACATTCAAAGCCGCTATAATCACTATGAGGCAATTCATAAGGAACAATTAGCCCCTTCCGCTCGAAGGTTAATTAAGAATTGGAAAACTACCATAATAACTGCATGTAAGACGTGACTAGTTAGAAATTGAATGATGTAGAAGTATTAGAACGATTTTCAAAAGCTCTGGGGAAAAGACAAAACAGTTTTTTCTTATCCATTCAGTTACAGAAAGTGCAATTAAGGAATTATAAGATAAGTCTGAACTTCTTCAAAGAATCGCTAATTGAAACATTTTAGATTAGCGCGAGCTATTAGCAAAATCAGTCTCCCATGGAAAACGCGGTATCTGAAGCAAAATTGCAGCGTGGAACCTTTGAAAAATATAGAGAAAACAGTTTTGAACAAAAAACATATTTTACCAGTGAACAATTGATATGTAATTATTATAGTGATTGGTATGATACTTTCAATTTATAAATATGATTTTTTTTTGTTGAAGTCTCTAATGAGATAGGTGTAATAAATTACGTAAAAAAATTGTTTTGCTTTCATTTCTAATAAATGCGGGAAATCAGAATAAACTTATAATAAAATAAAATAAACAGAAACAATAAAGAATTAGCATAAAACAAATGTTTTATTTTTTTATATAATTAATGGCGACTTCGTTTTTAAGTCAATTTCTCAGCATTGTTCTCATTCCATGAATAAAAATGCTAAAAAAAAAAAAATTCTTTCTGGGCTATATAAAATGATGAAATAGTAATTCTAGTTATGCACAATCACTGTTAATATTTTAAAAACAAAAGCTTACTAAATACTCTTAAAAAATCGAGAAGTAAACGAAACGAACTAAATTACTGAATAATAATAAATAAACAATTTATATAATAAACTGTTAAATATGATCGAGGGCCTTAGCGGACTCAGGTCTTCTCGCGACAATCTGGTCCATCCTGAGCAAAATCAAAGAGAAAAAAAAACTTCGGAAGCTCTTACTTTCTGGAAGCAATTATTACTTGTTAAATAGAGTAAATTACAAGCCTGTTATGATAATTGAAGGTCGTACTTTTTCTTCTTATCTCTACTAACATCCAAGAACAGACTATCCACAATCTCCCCCAAATATATCATATTTAAATAAATATCATCAAATATTTAAATCTAACAATAATTTTAATTAAAAAGAGATAAATGATTACGTAATGATAAATGATTCTAAGAGAGATTTATTGCTTTATTCGTGTGCGTTGAAATCAGAAGCAACACCAGGACTGTTGCCGATGGACCTAGCAATTTTGAACCTCGGTCAAAAGACTAGAATGACACTTGAGCTGGTCTTCCTCTTTAAGCTTCTACACCACATTAAAGAGAAGACCTCGGACTTTGGCATATTTAACGTGCATCAACACCGCTACACAGTTGGTCTTTAATGGCATCAGAGCTCAAAACCATGACTAGATGGCAAGACGCCCATGAATTCACGACCGTGAGCACTTGGCTATTATAGCCATGTGCGATCGCGCAACCCCCCATATTCCTCAAGGCCCTGCTCTGTCGACTGATTAAAAAAAATGATTTCCTTTCCTTTTTTATTTTAATCCGAATATGTAATTGGAATTTTTATGCAAGACGATATTGATTGCATTGATTTATTTAATTAGATCAAAATTTGTCGTAAAGTTTTGCCGATGTTCCTTAAGATCGCAATATATTAAGATATTTATTTAAAAAGTATTTATTTGTAATTGTATAATTTTTTTTTTACTGTTCCGAAAATTATATTATTCTTAAAAATAACCACCATATCAACAGATATATTTCCCAAGATGAAAATAATAAAAAATTACTTGAAATCTAGCATTAATCATGAACGTTTTAAATCCCTTGACATTTTGTATATACATCATGTACGAATTGGATAAATATCTAAATCTTGGCAACATTGTCAACAAATTTACTATAAAACATCTCAGAAAATAGAATGAAGATAATATATCGCACATTTATTCTAGTAAGTCGCCTATCAAATTGTATATATCTTATAAGTATATGAAGAATTATTTTTTAGCCACCCAAGGGCCTATTGTTTTAGGCGGATCACTTTTTAATTTTTTTGTTGTTTGCTGTAACTTTAATTACACTTAGCTTAAATATATTTAATTTAATAATTTATCGTTTCCTTTACTTTCAATATCGGAAAAGTTACTACTGTCCATTTCTCGATACTTCATCGTTTACTTTAATTTTTATATTTAATTGAGTAATTTAATAATAATTATATAAGAAAAAGCGCACCTTAGGTGGCTAAATCTGTTCATTGAAAAACTTTGCATAGAACTTTTTATGTTTAATTGATTAACGATTTTTTTGAGTGACAGAATTTTTAATTTTATTAAAATAATTTAATTATCTATTAAATTTTTATGTATACTCTTTACTTTTACATTTTGTACAATGTAATTTAACATTTCGAAATTTGTTTCAAGCCTCCACTTGTTAACTTTGCATCGGGTCCCGCTATGGTTCGGGGGAGGGGGGGGGGGGCGGGGGACCCAATAAGTTTAAAAAAAAAAAAAAAATCCCATATATATATCTACATTCTTACATATATGAGATTGATCTTTTTTCACAGATGACTCATTTAATACAGAATGTTGCCCTTAAATGTTTAACTACCACATCTCTTCTGAGAAAAACGTATTAGCGCATGCAGGCATTTTCTTCAGATAAAAATTATGAAGTTTCTAGTTTTTGTTCTCTGCTTTTATGAAAAACTCAGGGGGAAAAGTCTTTTATTGTACACTTTTCAAAATAAATATTTTTTCATGCATTATTTCGTTTCAATAAAAGTGCTTGGCTTTTAAGTAATATGTATTGCTAGTGATGAAGGGAATTTTAGAATTCCACTTAATTTCTATCGTAAAGTAATAGTAAATTTTATCAAACAACCGAGAGATACGATGAGGAAAAAAAGTTGGAATAATATTGGTTTAAAATGAAAAAATAACTTACGTTTCAATAGTTATCGTCTATATCCAAGCAGCTAGCTGCCACAGTATCTTGTGCTCTGAATGCAACCACGTGTTTGCTTGAGACCCCCCAGTGTCGCTGGTGGAAACTGACTTGTTGGAGGAGGTACTTCGTATAACTCCGCCTATCTCTTTCTCCTTTATCATTGGATCAAGATATGAACGGAGATAACCAATAAAAGTACAGTTAGAATTTTTCCTTCTTTTTCGAAGATATTTTTTGAGTCACCGAGTTTTACGATGTGTGTGTGTTTTTGGTTTTTTACGCAAATTTTTTTTTCTTTTTTTTTTTTTTTTTTTGATGGGGTGTAAAAAGAAAACGAAAATATTTCCGGGGTTTTAAATAAAACAAATACTTATTTCCAAAAAAAATATTCAAAGGATTTTTTTTTTAAATTTATTTTAACAGAAACTTTAATTATTTTGGAATAAAAAAGTAAATTCATAATTGAGTAAATATTAAAGAAATGCTATCATTCTTAAATATTTTTTTTTTTTTTTCTTCTTCGTAATTTATCATTACGAAATAAACAGTAGTGTAAGATTTTTTTGAAAACAAATTTTAAAATTATTTCATTCGTAGCCGCTAACTCTATTCCATGTGTTCCAGGGCGTTTTAAATTTTTCGACAGTTTACTGACCTTAAATAAAAATGACATGATTTCAAAAAAAAAATTTATGTGTATTTTTCAATTATATATTATGGATAATGGTTAAAATTCTAGCAGAAGAAATGTTGGAACTACGGCTGCTTAAAACAGTATTTTGATTAGCATGAAAATTATTTAAATCAATACCAATTTCAAATAACAATTATTTAAGCTGCTTTTTTAACATGTGTAACACGTCGTCGTTTTGAAAGGGCTTCAGCAAAAGTTTGTGGACATAAAATAAAGAATTTTACTATGGTGTTGGTTCAAAAGATTGACAGTACAATACATTATGATTATAATAATTACATTTAGTTTACTTGTGGTATATTTACATTGTTAAGATATATTTAATTCTTAATATTTTATCGTTTTCTTTTAATTTAATACCGAAAAAATATTATTGTCTACATTAATAATTTATCGTTTGCTCTTATTTTAATATTAATTTAATAATTGAGTTTTATGGCTGATTCGTCTGTTTTTATTCCTTTTGTTGTTAACATTGGCAACGTTTTTAGACTTAAGAATATTTTGCGCGGCAAAATAAAAATGCTTTAGGCTTTACGCTAATTAATATTCGTTTGGAATAATTCTACTTTTTCGAAAACTGAACAACAAACCACAACAACAAAAATAAAGATGTTAACACTTATTAAAATGAAATCAACAAAGCTAATTTCATTTTTTTTTTAAACTTCATTATTATTACCTTTTTTAGCTATTTCTTTTTTCACTAAATCATAAATAGATTAATCATTAACTGCTGTCGAATGATTTTCAAAACTCCTTGGTTTTTATATTAATGTAACAGTCACTAATAACCTTTCAAAAAGATAGTGACATCTGCCATTGTTTGAAACTTTCTAAGTGGCATGTGCCAAAAGGTCGCATATTAAAATATATTAATATTATATTTTATAAACTAGTGTTTCAGTTTAAATGAGATCTGAACTGCTGCATATGATTCTACGAACTTTTTTAAGATCATATAGCCTTTTGTTTTCATTTTAAAACGAGAAGAAAAAAAATGTTGCTTGTAAAATAAATGTCAATTAGAATCAAAGTATTCGGCTCATTTCTGAAATTAGCTAGTTTTCCTAGGGAAAAAACGCAAAATAATTCTAATAAAGTTTTCTACAATCTAAAATCTACATATTATCCTACAAACCAGAGGCATTGAAACTACGCTTCATACTTTGGCACTTTAAAATGAATTCGAAGAAATGTTTAAGCAGTTGAGGATAAGAAATATTCTGTTTCAGTCATATAAAATTCACTGATTATACTTACGGGGAGAATTATCAGGCATTTAAAATGAAACGCTCAAAATATTACATTTGAAATTTTCTTTTATCTTGCTTTTGAGTATAGTTCTTACAAAAAATGTTTAACAGAGAAAAAAAGCTGTACAGAATGAAAAATATGCTCCGTTGATGAATAATTTAGACAGATAAAAGAAGTTTTGATATCTAATAATTGTAACATTGCTAGAGTGAAATAGCAAATTATCCTGCAGCTGAATGTAACCTAGCATCAACACCATCTGTTCAATCAGATGTTTAAGGGTTTGTTAGTTTAGTTTAGTTTTTTTATTAACGTCGCACTAGAAGCAACACGAGGGCTATTGGCGACGGACCTCGTAATTTTGAACCACGGTCAAGTGACGTTAAGGGTTTGTTAATACCCTGCGAGCAATTTTTTTAAATTAGATATTTATTTAAAAAAGTTTTTATTCTACATATTTGAATATGCAAAAAATATGTATTTCGGAAGAAAAACTTCATTTCATACATACAATTATTTAAAATTTGATTTTTTTTTCAAAATATTTCCTTTTTAAAAAAATTCCTACTATTTCTATAAATTTCAATATCTTTGAGTAATTATTTTGCTCAATTTCTTAGAAGTGTTTCTCACAATTATGTCCTTGTGTTTAGTTGTACTAGTATTATTAATAATTTTACAATATTTTTAGTTTCTACCAAGCACTACGCTAAACAGTAAAAGGAAAGTTATTTTGAATATTATGGATTTCTTAGAAAAAAACAGTTTACTTGAATTTTTATTCCATGCGTAGAATTATCACAAACATATTATGCAAAAGAATTGCAAAATTTTTTAAAACTTTATAATGATTTTTTTAAAAAAAAGTTTCAAGTATATGACCATCATGAAAAACAAAAAGCTGAGAAAAAGTAGCTAGATGTTTTGAAGGTCAATGAAATTATTTGGTACAGTATTAAAGAGAGTTTAAGTAATTCACTAAATATTTAATATATCTAGAGTTGTGAAAATGCATACATATATTAATTTAGAAAAGTCTTCAAAAAATTCAATCAATTAAAGTAAATTAAAAAAAATTAAAATAAAATAAAGTCAATTAAAATAAAGTATTAAATTTTTTTTTCGAAATTTTGGTGATTTTCAGAATATACTTGAAGCATCTTGCTCTGAATTAAGAATTCTGAATAAAGATCCTTTTATCATAAAAATAATTATTGGTTTTTCAAAAATATTTTTTTAAAAAAATGGAAAGTAAGAAATGTTTTTAAGTCGTATTCTGGTATTAGAATAATCAAATTTTTTTTAATCGTTTAGGCGGTATTTAGCCTAATTAAATTGTTTTTCCGAAAAATGATAGGTATTATAACATCATCAACCAAAGAACGATAGGGGACTTGACAAAATATGCTTCATGTTTATTCGAAGAGCTATTCGGCTCTCTCCAAAGACAATCTACTCTAGAATAGTTGACAAGCTCGAAATATGCATTTTGTATTAACCCTTACAGACACGTATGATTTGTAGTGTTAAAAGAACACGGGCGGTGTACTCTATACGCCAGAGCTCTTCAATTTGTGTTCCGTGGAACCCCTGGAATTTTGACAGGGGTTCTGCGTATAAGTAAATCAAATACATTAACCAGAACATTAGGTCATATATTAATATCTGTTCTTTTGCTTAGTCGATATATTTCAAACACTCAGTTGAATCTAAAATTTTACAAAGTTGATATTAGGCATTTTTGTATAGACATTAGAAAAGAATATCCTGAAATTGCCAAAAGAACTGTGAAACATCTAATGTCATTTATTTCAGCCTATGTATGCGAAAAATCTTTCTCTTTGTATGCTGCGACAAAAACAAACCATAAAAACAGATCGGATGCTGAACAGGACATAAAGTTGCAGATTTCTACAATCATCCCTGACGTAAAAATACTTTGCAATAAAAACAATCACAGCCAAGTCATTAAAATATTCATTTTATTAATTTGCTATAATTTATATATAAATTATTGTTTCTTTTGTTTATTATTCGTAGAATACATTTTAGAAAACCCAAAAAACTCCATTAGCTACCTTTCTTTTTATTATCTTATTAAGATGTTTGTATTGGAATGAAATAAAGATACAGTAATAATTTTGTAAATTTGAGTAGGATAAAGCTTTAATATCCTATTTTTTCTGCTCTTTGATCAAAGGTTTCCATCAAGAAAGCTCAAGGGGTTCCAAGCTTGAATACCACTGTTGTATGCCATTAGGTGGACTGAGGGGTGCAGCCCAGACTGAGATCCTGATCAGGGATCCTCCGAATAATCTTCAGTTTTTAAATATTTGTTTCTATATGTAGGAATATAAAAAAAAAAGGGACTTAGTATTCTGCAAGGATAATGACACAGAAATGTGCCTTGTTTATGCTTATAAATTTATATTAGATGCGCCGATGCTATAATTTGATAAAATGAAAGATCATGTTAGGAAAAGACGCAAGAGACGATGCTCTGGCGTTCAAACAAGATTTTAAAAAAGTTTCAGTCTATTGATGCTTTTAATCAAGAACTTACAACGAAGGCAGAATCGGTGTAAATACACACACACACACACACACACACACA
>BMAW01066144.1:0-12014 GCA_019974015.1 Nephila pilipes
TTACGAAGCATATAAAGTACCATTAAATTAATACTACACCAAATATTAAGCATAAACAATCAGCAGTTCTGTATATGTATGATATATATAACTACAAATGATGTAGCTATTAAAAAATGAGATTGATACTGCTACAGAAGTACGCATGTGCGAAATGCTAGCAACTGATGAATGCTCAGCACCTTCTTTTCAAATGCAGTCTCTCTTGTTTCTGTAAGCAAATCCATATAACTGTAGCCTTCATTTACATTAAAATAAATCTTTTGTTTCGCTGAAAAATTGATGCTAAGTGAGCATGAAATTGTGTTTTGAAAGTTCACGTTAAACCTGGAAAAAATGCTTCTGAAACTTATAATTCATTAAAAGAAGTGTATGTCAATGAATGTTTATCACATGCACATGTTTTTGAGTGGCTTAAGTTTTTTCAAGATGACCGAGAAGACGTTGAAGATGATTCCGACCCAGGTTGCCCTTCCACATCAAAAATGGATGACAATATAAAAATAATTGGTTAATTTGGTTCAATCTCATAGTTCGTTAACTATTCAAGTGATGGTCGAAACTGTAGGAATTGACAAAGAATTCATATGATAAATTTTTCCAACAAGACAATGCCCCAGCTCATTCCACATTGTCTGTCAAAAGGTTTCTAGGTTAAGTAGAGCATCCCAGTGTTAGACCTACTGCCTTATTCAACGGATCTTGGGCCATGCAATTTCTAGCAGTTTTCTAAGGTGAAATCTGCATTAAAAAGGAACAAGATTTGAGTCCTTTGAATCTGTGATAGAGAAAGCAGCACATGACCTGAAAGAACTGACAGAAGACTTCCAGCCCTGTTTCAAACACTGCAGATTATTTCCAGCACTGATTATGGAAGATTCACATGAAGCATTGTAGGAATAGAGGAGGCATGTTTTTGAAGGACATCATAAGTAAATATATAGAAGGACATCAAAATAAAATGTTTTACAGCATCAGTCTTATTATATAATATCCACATCTTGTATAATTTGCAAAATTTTGTACATTGCAAAATTTTTTCTAATTGATTAAGTTTGAAAATTCATAATAAATAATTATTAGTTACAAGATTATCACAGTTAAGCCAAACTATACAATGTGCATTCAACTATTAAACATCTCTTTTACTTTATTTAATTCTTTCTAATTAACTTAAAATAATTAACATGACTGTGCATTGCAAACCTTTATGAATACACTTTCCCGTTACCTGTGTTTACACTAAAAGAGATACTCTAATATATATTGCATGTTTGAAAACTTCAGTAAAAATACTTTTGCATTCTCCTCAATTTTCATTTAACTTTTTAATTAAATATTTACAAAATAATATATTAATTATGTCCAGATTACACAAAACAATTGGTTTTTTTTTTTTTTTACAATGGAAAAGTCTCAATTTGTTTCCTTCACAAATTAAAAATTTTTCAAATCAGTTAGTTAAATAGATTTGGTAGCAGCATTATTTCAAACAATTTCTTTATAAAAATTATGGATAACAGTATTCAGGCACAAATTTGATTTCCTTCTTGCACAAACAATTTTAATCATACTACTAATTAAAAAGACAAGTCTTTCTCCATTGATAAAAATTATAATATTAATATGTGGGTGCAAACAGTTTAATTTGCATCAAGACCAAAAATAATAATATAAACATATTTCATTCATTAAATATGCTACATTTTCAAATTTAATAAATTTCAAAAATGGTTCTGATAAATGTTCAAACTAAATTAAGCTGTTTATAGAACATTTTATAAAAAAAAAAAAAAAGGATTATAACTACGAATGACACATTATACTTTTATTATCCAAATAAAAATACCATGTTATTGCAATTCAGTGTATTAATATTTGTTATCACTAACAGTCAAATTTATGACATTTATACATAATTTTTTCCAAGATCTAATTTCCTAATGTTTTTAGAGAGAAGTAAAATCTATTAAATAGATAAAATAACATTATTTTAATAAAAAAAGCAAGAACAATTAAATTATTTATAACTTGGATTTGGAGCTACTACTTGAAAGGCAAAGTATGATTTTGAATAATGATCTTTGAGAATTCCCATTCAAAAGTGAATAAAAGCTACAGATATTATATCCACTGCATTTAGAGTTATGCTGGGGTACTTCAATTTGTCAAAGAGCTTCCATATCTACTTCATCATAGTCATTCAACATATAAAATGAGAAAAACATAACCTTTAATACTATTTGAAATAAACTGATGAATAATTGCATAATGAGGGGGAAAAAAGAATATTTTTGACAAATAGCAAAGTTAAACATATATACATACAATAATAAATAATATACAAACAATCATAACATTACATTAAATAATCTTGCACACAACATATAACTTTTAAAAATTGAGAAAATGTAATAATAGTTTACATCACAATGGTATCATATCACCACGTTCTTGGTTTTTAAGTTCTAAAGCCATTAAACATTTAGCACCATATTCTAAGCCATGTAAATATACATTCAACGTACATTTAGTACAATGTGCAATATATCTAATAAAAGGTCTTATATCTCCTTCATTAGCCAATTGAAGAGCATTAAAATATATGGATCTGTCTTGTTTTCTAATGATGACTGGGGGATAACCATTTTTCATAAGTATTAAATTCATAAGTAATCTGGCAGTCCGACCATTACCATCCACAAATGAATGGATGTATACAAGCTTGTAATGTGTTATGGCAGCTTGTTTAACAGGATGCAACTGTAAAAAACTCTTAGACCGAAGCCATTCTACAAATTCTTCCATAAGGTAGACAACATCAGAAGCCAATGGAGGAATATGGTCACCTACAAAAACCTGATTTTGCCGAAAAGACCCAGCTTCGATTGGATCAACATGACCTAAAACCCGCTTGTGTATTGCTAAAATATCATAAACTGTCAGAGGATCTTTATTAACAAGAGTTTTATTGATATAACGTAAAGCTGAATCTAAACCTAAAATCTCATTATGTTCCAACACACTTTTACCAGGTACACTCATGCGGGTTTCAATCACAGATCTGGTATCAGCAAGTGTCATAGTATTTCCTTCAATGGCAACAGTATGATATATATGTTGAAAATAAATTTCTTTTTTAAGTCTTTTTAGAGATGAGCTGTTATGATTCTGTTTAATTAATTCAATCCTCTTCTTGTCTATCCTTTCAAGTTCTTGATCATCCAGGTCATCCACAACTGGTAAAGTTCTTTTTCTATTTACGAGAGCTCCAGCGTGCTGAGGACTAACCGTTAAAGCTCTCGTAAAAAAATGGTCTGCCTGGATGATATCTTTTTTTTCAAGAAATTCGCCATAGTGATTTAAAATATCTGGATGAAGGGGTTGTAAAGCCAATGCATATTTAAATAATTTTTGAGCCTTATCATACTTCTGAATATTCTTCATCTTTAAGGCCATTTGTACAGCTGTAAGAGCTTCTTGTTCTGGAAAAAAAAAAACGTCTTTAGTATACATTGATTTTAAACAAAAAATACTTTTTATATAACAAACATTTATTGAATTATGCCATATTCTTGTGTTTTCAGTTACAAATAAAACAAGTTTTTAATATGGTTTTAGGGAGAAATAATAGGCTGCTGGTGAAACACCTGTTAATTTTGAACAAATATCAAATCTATACAATTTTCTATAAATTTCAAAAACTTGAAAGTTTTATTAGTTAGTCCTTTGAACAGAAATCATTCTGAAAATTTGTGAAACAGCTGTTGAAAATGTACCAATGATTGAAAATATTTTCAATGGTACAAATAGCATTGATTTATTAGACTATGTATTATTTAGAGTTGTATATGACATGAGTTAATACTCATTCATATATCATCATCATAATCTAATAACTTTGTTCTAAAAATTAATTACTTTTAACACATAATGCGTATTGGAACAAGTTCTTATAACACCTTTGTTATTTCAACTGTTACATTGCATCTGACTCCATTTATTTGTGTTGCATGTTTACTGCAAATAACTATATAGTTTTGTATATTTCTCAAAACAAAACATCTTCTTTTTATGCTTAATATTAATAAATCTACAAAATTTTACATTGAATACAAATTTTACAACAATACATTTAAAAATTCAATTTTAACCATTTTGCGATAGGCAAGGGCAAATGTAATGTTGGGGCTGAAGGATTTTTGCTGCTAAGCCTAATAAATCCAAGAAATTACAGAATGAGCAAGTGAGTGACAGGAATTTAATGGCTCAAGAGGCAGATGTGACTATGCAGTGCCAAACAAGGTAAAGCTGTAATCTACATGCATACACTAATAATATTTAAAAAAATGTTGTTCATATGCTAAAGAAATGCTAGTGACACTTGAGGGAGTAATATTTTTAGAAAATACAAAAGTTTTCTTTAAAATATGGAAAATCCTGAAAAGTTTGATGCATGTTATGAATTACATGATGACCAATATGTCCATGTTTTCAGAGTTTATATTCTAAAAATTTTGAATGATCTTTACAAATAACTAGACTAATGTTGCTAGAAATGCTTCGAATAAACAAGATAAAATATACAACATTAAAAACAGATTTTAGTTATAAATAATTTGTAGAACATACAAAAAGTGAGAATGGATTATTATTAACATGTACCATTTAAAAACAAATATTTATCTTCGGCAATTTCTATCTGAAACTGAAAGTACCCATGCAAACAAAAATGTACACAGAAATATACTGAAATAATAGTAACGAAAAATCATTATGTGCATGAGAATTTTTTTTTTTTTTGAAGTCTATTCCAGAACTATATACTTTCAGTGCTAATTAAAGTATTTCATATGCTCGTAATTTAGATATCAATAAAAAATATTGTAAGCAAGATAATTTTGCTCGTAAAGAGCTTAACACTTCCTTCTCACCCCAGCAAAAAAACACATAGTAATATGTAGTGCGCAATGTGTTATATTTTACTTCCACTCAAAATTCTTTCAATTATCAACAAATGAAAGAAATACCCAACTAAAACCTTTATGATCATATTATTTAAAGCAATTATTTGTTCTTGAATATATGCTATTTATAATTATATACAGTTTTCTTTACTTTATTGGGATTTATACTCTCATTATATCATTTAAGAGCAAGGTTTGATTAAAAATATATGTATTGCATTACTTAATTCAGATTTTGTGTGTGTGTGTACGCAAATATATTGATTGCCACTGTAAAATAAAATTTTAACTTTGCATACTATATGTTTTGAAAAAATATTCTCGACACATTCTTTTGAAAGTATGCCCAGTTTACAAGTTCAAGACTCAATTAAAATTTTCAATACCAATTTTTAATATTCAAATGAAGCTCTAATTCTCTTCAAAGCTCTTTGTGCCTGTAGCTAATTACAACTTATTATTTCTTCCCTTATTTGCATTTTTTCACCTACACACATTCAAATTCTAGATAAATTACGTTTCATAACCATGCATGAATATTTTTGGTACTATTCAATTTCACCAGAGCAGGTGAAAAAGTAGCCAAAAGTGATACAACCAACGACTGACAAAATATATTTTTTTATAAGTATACTGTGTGTTGTTGCCAATTAAGTTTCCTTGGCGAGATTTGCACCGAAGAAATGGAAAAAACCCATATTTTTCAATACAGAAAAAACAGCATTTTATGGTTAAAGTCGGGAATAGGGTGTCCCCTAGGTGATTGGCAATGAAACTTGGTGACTTCCTCAATAGGTTGCCAAATGTGCGTGACTTAAGCCCTGAGTATTCCTTGGGGTTCCCATAGAAAATCACTACTTTTAAATCATTATTGCCCCAAAGAATCAACAATGTTCCCTAAAAGTCGCCAATCGCTTAGGGGACACCCTATTTCCGACTTTAACCCATCTTACAAATTTTGCACAATTTTATCTATACATTAAAAAATTATCATTTTATATATATATAGAATAAACCAATCCATGTAATAATTAGATTTCTTTGTAAATCAATTAAATAGAATATAATTCTTATAATAATCATGTTACAAAGGAATATTTTTCGTCATAATCTTATGGCTATACACCAAACCATACCTTATTTTTGCAATAATCAATGACAAATAAACATTCTTAATTAAATGTATTACTCTTTCTTTAGTTTGGTTGAAAAATATTGATTAATATTTTGTCATTGCTTTATTAAATGTATTAATCTAAAAGCATTTTTGAACATTCAATGATTTTGGTTTAATTCTTATTAATGTCACACTAGAAACAACATGAGGGCTATTAGTGATGGAGAACATACAACGAACATTTCCCACAGAAAGGAAACACAAACTTCATAAATCCATCAGGACCAGAGAAAAAGACAGCTCATATTATAGTTCCAACATTCTGAAAGAAAAAAATACTAACCAGAACCTTCATTCTTATAGCTCTTACTGGGGAAAATCTTTGGCACTTCATCAATTCTAATTATATCCTCAGATTGTTCAATATCTGCTGTATCTGGGAGGAAATTTGGTGTTCTAGTACTAATTCGATCGTATACTTGCATATAGGGCTTCAGTTCATAACCTAATTTACAGTTGTCAGAATCAATGCACTCTCTAATGGAAGGCACATCATCAGAATATTCTTTACATTTAAGTGTCTCTTTACTGTACTTTTCATATTCGACACATATAGACAGTGCAACATACGTTACACTTATGACAATAAATAGAAGCGTGAAGACTAAAATAAAAGAAAGATTTAAATACATTTCGTTTTACCGGATTTAAGAGAACATAATACAGAAAATAAAAAAACATGATAAACTTCCGTCATTTCGAAAACCTCAGAAACAATCCTTCACTCATGTTCACAACAAAACGAATTTTCATCTAAACATATGGTTGTATCGCACGTTTTTCGTGCCAGTTGAGAAAACATTGGGAATAACAGCCTTTGTTTTTCTCTACATCACATAAAATCAACTAAATGAGAAATATTCATTTAAATTAAACGTCAAAGCAAGAACAAACTGGTTAATATTAAAAGGATTATTCCAAGGTTTCTTAATCACGTTGATTAAGAAATATTGTTGAAGAATATTAAAGTTTGTCTATTGAATGACTAATTTTCCAATACAATTGATCGTGGCACGTTGGGATTATAGTAATGTTCACAGAATGAAAATAAACAAGTATTTAAAGAACCCTTTCTCATTTCATTTCATCTTGTCTTTGCTCATTCTGGAGGAAAACGCTGAAATTATGGATTGGTTGATTTTGAATTATTGTTACTAGAGGGTAGCGAAGTGAGTAAATTAAAGGATCTCGCAATTTTAAAAATTGGTTAATCGACAAAAAAGTTACCTGAAATAATGCTTCATTCTGCCAACATCCCCGCGTTACACCACATGAAGATACAGACAAAATTTCTTAAGGACACATTTGACGGTGGACCGTTGGTGTTTTTAGATATCTTAACAAATACTATAAAGTTAAACTCTCCCAAAAGAATTATAGATACGAATCCAAAAAAATAAAATAAAAAAAAAATAAAATAAACCAGGATTTTAAACTTTCTTTGAGCAACAGGTACTCTGAGCTCTCTGATGAAGATTCGGACCGTGACAGCAAACATGATTTCATCTCTGATATGACGATAGAACTCCTCAAGCAGTTAATAGTCACAAAATTAAAAATATAATAATAATAATGATGAATACGAATTAAACTTCTCCGATATATTGAAAGAGGAAGCTAAAAAAAACCTCTCTCAATCATCTTACATAATATTTACGACCCGAAAGCAATTCTTGAAAATTTGATGAAATGGACAAAAGGCGAGCTCAATGGAGACTTCAAAAGAAATAGTTTATTAATCCTCCCTCTAGTAAATGAGGCGTTCAAAACAATACAAAATCATGTGCAAGAGAGGAATTTAGAAGCACAAACATTTGCATTAAGGGCCTGCCAATTAATTAATCTCACGTTGAAATAATTCAGGAATTGGCTGAATATAATCTTATATGAATGTAATAACCTAAAATAAAAATTAAAATAATAATAAAAAAAAACCCAGATCCCCTACCTATTGTTAGTTACATTACACAATTCTAGATTCCGCACCAGTGAATTTAAATGTATGAAATGTGAGATCTTATAGCTGCACCAAAACTCCTGAAAGCCCTTCCCCCCAAATGCTGTAACTACAATGGAGATCATACAGCTAATTACTCAAGTTGCTTGAAAAATCCTACGAATTTCACCAACTCCCCCAACCACAAACTACGGGGAAGAACGATGTAAAAAGGCCAAAAACAACAATAGCCATAGGGTCCAAACTTCCACACGCGCCAATGACACCAACCTTCAAATTTTCCCTTCATTAATTAAATTTAAAAATATTTCAAAAACTTCAAGTTTGATAAAATTATAGAAACCTACCAAAAATTTAAATCAATAGGACAAATATTTGCATCTCGATTTATGTTCAAAAATTGAAAAATCATTCCAAGTAATTTGCAACATGACGTCCATCTGGTTCTAAAGTTTAATGTATTAAATAAACAACCGCCATTCCTCCTGACTATGGGCAGGAATGTAAATGGTATTAAATCAAAAATAGAACTCCGAAAATTCATAGAGGGTTACAACTCTGACATCTTAGGAGTCCAGTAATCTCACCTCAAACCTTCCGAAAAATTTAAAATTCCAAATTATAATATATACCAGTCTTACAGATCAACCAATCGTGGCCTAGATACTCGTTGCTATTTGATTGTTTTTGCTTAACATAGACTGATCTGACGGGAGTGCAGGCCAATGTGAAACTACTTACATCTACTTGCTTATAAGAAGCATTAACTTGCACTTAGAAAAATGATGGAACAAAAAATTCCAAATGAAAAGCTAATAAAACACATTATAAATTCCAAACCAGCCAAACAGATTCTGCGGGCGCTGCGACGCGCTCCTCGCGAAAGGCAGAAACCCTGATGCGCGCACTCCTTCACTTCCGAGAACTGACTCGTTTTCTCTCTTTCGACTTGCGCTCTAACTTGATGTTTGCACGGAGCTCGTTGTTCGTAGTTAAATGGTGTGTAAATAAAAAAATATCAGAATGTTTAGCGTGTGCCTCTGTTCAAACCAACAGCCGCAACAGATGCGTCAAAACCCACCTACAATCGCTTCCTGATCATAACATCCCCCCTCCCCTCTTCTTCGTAAGTGATGGACATCATTCACAAACTAATTAGTAAATAATCCCTGGGCCGGATAAAATTAGAAATTTTGCTATTTAATCTTTCTCCAACAATGTAATCACCTTTTCAACTAAACTTTACAATAAATACCTGCTCATGAATTACTTTCATGAGTCCTGAAAGCACGCTATAATTCCTATGATACCAAAACAGTATAAAGACTACGAACAGCCACTCAATTACCGAGGTATCAGTCCCATCTCCTGTATTGGCAAAATTTTTAAAAACTCCTTCTCAATAGAATTAAAAATTTTATTGACTTGCATAATATCATTCCGCCGCATCAACACGGATTTAGGGAAGAGACTTCTACTTGCCATCAACTTTTTACAGTAGCTAACTTCCTCAGATCCAACTTTCGAAATAGAACTCCATCCGGTGGTACTTTTCTCGACGCCATGAAAGAGTTTGATCCCATCTGGCGCGAAGGGCTAATCTACCCCTCATCCAATTTCAATATCTTGATTACCTCATTCGCACCATCCTTAGCTTCATCAATAATAGAACATTCTAAGTCAAACTTCACCCTAATAATTCTGATATTTACCAAATCTCAACCTGCTGTCCGTAAGGCAGCATTATTTCAGCAATTTTATTCGAAATTTATACATATGACTCCCCAACATCCCCACAAGAAGAAGTCTGCCTCTTCGCCGATGATGCGACTATTCTCACTAGCCATAGTTCCACACTTGAAATTCAAAACATCTTACATGACTACGTGAGTATCCAAGAAGACTGGTTCTCCCTCTATAGAATCTCCATCAACGCGGATAAATTCCACTCAATCCTATTATCTAGAAGCAGCAGACCATTAGATTACCCACCTCCAATTAACCTTTTCGATGATTATATTGAATGGACCAATAGCACCACCTACTTCGGGCTCCTCCTAGACAATAAATTAAACTTCCAGTACCACATCCAACTCATAATAGACAAGGCATCTAAAAAATTTTATTCTCTGCAAGCACTTTTGGCTAAAAATTCCGATTATCTCTCAAGGACGAAATCCTTATTTACAAAATCCACGCACTTCCCGTCATAACCTACAGTTGCCAAATTTGAGGGTCAACTGCCAAAACTAATAGAAATCACATACAAAAAAAATCAAAACAACTTTCTCAGCTCAGTAGACTAAGCCCTAAGATACATGGCAGTCCGTTACCTGCACAAAGAGTTAAATGTTCCCTCTATTCCCAAAATTATTTCCCAATTATCAACCTCTCTCTTCAATACGATTCCAAACCCTAACAATAACACCATCCATTCCTCAATGAAACCGATCATCTTTCGCGCCTTGCATCTACACTTGAAACTCTCTTTTAGAGAGCATAGAACGTGTATTTAATTCCTTTTTTTCCACTGACTCATTTAATTTCTTTCTCATCTCTCGTTCATTCCCTCCCTCACCTGAATTCGTTTCTAGTCCTATCCGCCATGTCACTTCAAGCAATGTAGATGTAACAGCTGAGTCACTAGTCTTTCGTAACAGTAGAATACTCGATGATAACATGTAAAGGTGAAAAAGAGGCAATCGATAACGTTCCTCAGTGATTCGAATTATTAAACCAGTGAAAGTTACTGAATATGCCCTGAAATATGGGATACTTAGTCTCCATATCAATTTTTAAAAAAAATCGTCTCAGCTACAACATTCGGTTCGACAATCTGTACCTCCGTTTGTGTCTGCGTAAAATGATAGATTTCAAAGCATCGCCTTAAAATATTAAAGCGTGTCATTTGCGAAGCCGTATCTGAATAACGTCATATATTTAAACATAATTTAGTAAATAGATATGTAATAGTATGCAATAATCGTTCAGAATAATAATAATAAAAAAAAACCTGGAATACTCCTTTGGATTAAAAAACTATTCTTACTTGCGCGTACCGCTTGATTTCCTCAAATGATGAAAAGCTTTTATTAATAACTATGACCATTTCTACAGAGAGACAGTCAACATTTTAACCTCTCATATCCGATAGGCCCATTCTACAACCATGGAACAGTATTCCTTATATAAAATGGATAAGTAATAAAATAAAAAGCGGTGTTTACTATTGAATCTCATGTTTGAGATTATTTATTTTTAATTTTAGGTCATATACTTTAACATAAAACATAATTTAATAAGTATATTGTAGTAATAATGTTGATAAACTGGAATACATTTATTAACCCTTACCGTCACTATATAGCGACAGCGTATTGTTCTGTGATCCGTAGCAGTAATACAACTAACACATTTTCACTTTTTTTATCTATATAAAATTAAATAACAATTTAAAAAAGTGGTGTTACATATTAAATCTTTTATTTCTCATATTTTAATTTTAAATTTACCACATAAAAATGATAAATTTTTGTAAAGTTCCTTCTTTGAGGCAAGGTAATTTGATTTACGTGTGAATTGTACTATTACTAGTCATTACAATTAAAACATCCTGTTAAAGAAAGCTCTTGATCGTCCTACGTTTTTACATTTTTATTGGAAATTTATTTAAAGAAAAGCTTTCACTAAATCATTGTACAAATAGGAATACGAAACGAAGAAATATGTATAATTTTGGGGAGAGTCTTAAAAGAAAAAACCTTTTTTGAAAAAACTTAATTACAACATTCCTTGAAAGAATAGAATGTTTCGGTACATAGAGGCGCTGCAGTAGCAACGCATGACAACAAAATTCGCTTTCCGAAAACGATTACTTTGTCATCTATGAAAGTTAACAAGCTGTATCAGTCAG
>BMAW01066145.1:0-20822 GCA_019974015.1 Nephila pilipes
CATTTCTGTCTCACTATATTGCCAACTGCTGTAACTGTGATGACCAATTGCTCTTGACCCGGTTCTTGTTTGTTATTTATACCAGTCCATCCTTTATAATTCATTGCCCCTTTGGAACATTGGAGTGCGTGAGGTATACTGTATTCAATTCATGTTTTCCTGATCGTGATAAATCTCAATTGCCTTCTCATTACCCGCAATAAAAAACACTTGTATAACTGCACTTTAACAGTATTTGTAGGCAACCAGGATCTGACCGACAGTGATTATCTTGCTCCCTAGAAAATAAAGCTGACGTATACAAACAATGCTAATCGCTTTCCTGCCAGTCAGAGTCCTTTATTGGTGTATGTAGAGCAGATGTTCCCAAACTTTTTTTTCTCGTGGACCACTTTCAAAGTTTTACTATTTTCAGAAGACCCCCAGCTGCTACATTTCTACTGTATTCCCAAAACTCCTAAAAAATATCACCCTAAATTAGGGGTGTTAAGAAGGAAAAAAAAGTAGCACTTTTCTTGTGTCCTATTTATTAAAATAATACTTGTGGTTATATGTGCGTAAATAAATATTTTTAAACAAAAAGTACCTAGGTACCTAAAGTTTAATCTTCCCTGGCTTTTTGCTCTTTTATAGAAGTTTTGAATAATTTCTAGTATTTAATTTTTACTACATAACTACCTACTACACTCAAATAGTAAAACAAATATAATATGATTGATAAATTACAATATACAATAAAAATATGTATAACAAATAGGCAGATACTTACTTTTTCCAGCACTGCCAACACTGACATCGATTCACTCACAGTCATACTTTTATGTTCAAAATCTCTGAAACAAATGAGTAACGTTTTGTTCTTGGCATTCGTATTTATGCTAATGTAGATTGCAAGCACAGCGCAAGTCGCATTTCATTCCTTTGCAGGTCTAAACAAGCATCCCGGACGAGCGGGTGCACGGGCGGCACTTTGCAAGTCTCGACATATGGTGTACACTTGTTCTATTATCTATTGTTCTATTCAATTCTGTGTTTGAACTAAGTCTCGAATATTTTTGAGTACCTACCTAGTGAATGATGCTACCTGCCTCCGTTGATAGGTAAATCCAAGCCAAAATTTTTGTTCTTTATTATGAAAACCAGAAAATTTTTCGTGGACCCCCACTTACAACTTATGAACCCCTGTTTTCTTTTCACGTCTACGTGGACCCCTGGGGGTCCACCTAGACCACATTGGCAACCTATAATGTAGAGCGTTCTGCCCTTTTTTTTTTGTACACTCTTGTCAGTCCCACTTTCAATTGAATTATCCATATGAAAAATTCATCTTGCTCTTATATCACATTAATATTTATGATATTTAACAGAAGTATGAAATTTTAAAATTATAGTTTAAATAGAAAACTTTTTCTATTAGCTTTTAGTTTGACTAAAATTGTAGTAGAGATCACGCAATCAGTTTCTGGTGATGCATCACGTAATTTTAAACAGTAATAAAATGACGCAACACATAAACACCATAATTTAAAATGAATATAAATGAAATTTTTTAAGAAACCTTTTATTTAAGGATTGAGAAAGAGATATATAAGTATTGCTTTTCGTAAATTAATTTATATCTCATCTAATATAAAATAATAATTTGTCACAGAACTCATCCTGTGGGAGGAAGGAAACTATCCATACAGACTGATAATGAAGAATGACCCTTCTTTTACAAATATTCAGGACAAGACAAACACAGGTAGAAGAAACTTTATAGATTATACAAAAACATGTAGTAGAACCATTATTGATTAGCTACGAAACAGGAATATAAACAGCACTTGTACAAATTAGGTACTCAAGCGGTAAAGTGCTTTTAATAAGGTTCAGTTCATCAGCTCGCACAGTGGACAAACCTCGAAAATAATTATCTGCACTTCAAAGGATGACTCAGCAGATACATGACATCCGCGTATTT
The DNA here is from genome assembly GCA_019974015.1 of Nephila pilipes. Lineage (NCBI taxonomy): Eukaryota > Metazoa > Arthropoda > Arachnida > Araneae > Nephilidae > Nephila > Nephila pilipes. Next base: position 1,964 of record BMAW01066145.1, read on the forward strand.
TTAATTGTCCTGGACAGGTGAGATGTCAGGGAAAATTTTCGAAGAATCCAAACTTCGATTCTAATACAAATATTGGTAAAACTCGCGCAATTTCGAAAATCTTTATTTTTTTCGCCATTTTCGGGGATCATTGCCTTCCTCAATATCCGATGAAACTCCCGAAAATATCCCAACAATAACATTGCAGGAAAGCGTTATTGAAGGTTTTTAACAATATGTTTCATAAATGCTTGAGGAGCCGAAGAAAAATAACTACTAAGGAAATGCCAATTTATTGAATCCCACAGATAATGACTTATGCTTGAGATTAAAAGGAAGTATGGATGCCTCAAAATCTTATGTATTATGTATTATTTTACATTTAAAATTTATTTTATACCTTTCAGTCCATCTGTATATAAAAGTTGGATTGAAAATATTTTTCACTTATTTTTATTTATTTTCGTTGTCTGGAAATGTAAGACTAATAAGCCTTTGCGTCATCTTTATGTATGTACAAAGTTTCTTTCGAATTAGGCGCTGTTAAGTGCAAAACCTTGGTACGAAGTCATCTCCTCTCCTTCACTGGCTTATTCATATTGTATTGTCATGGGAGTTATAAGTGTTCAATAAATTTCGACTTGGTTATATAGGTTAATGCCCAATGCTCACGAAGTCATCTCCTCTCCTTCATTGGCTTATGCATATTATATTGTCATGGGAGTTATAAGTGTTAGCTAAACTTCGGTTTGGTTATATAATGTTACAAAAATTGTCCGGTGTGTATAGGTGAACAGTCCGACAAGCAGAATACTAGAAAAATAGTAATTTATTCTTTAAATAATAATAAAACAGGAAGCACAGTCGTCAACAAAATCATACTTGCACAAATTTGCAGCCCTAACATAAACAGCAATCCACAGTTTAAACAAAATCACGCAGTTTACAAAGCAAGCAAGACATTCGCTTTCACTCCGAAAGACCAACTCACTGACGATCAGCGGCTCTGTCTATTTGTACCTTGAAGACCGGATGTGACGTCACATAGAAAGTTCTCCAATGTTTCGGTCCTATTCTGGAAACTTTTCGACGAAACTAGATTTTACTTGAAGATTCGTGATGCCAATTTTTGTCACCAGTCGCCAAATTTGTCGCCAAGCCCGGGGGTTGAATTCCTGCTTTCCCCCTTGGCGTCCAGATAGCCTGGGAACGTCTTTCTGCAACCATACGATCAGTATTGCAGGGAAACAACATTCCATATTTGTAACAATAGGTTAATGCTCAATGCTCACGAAGTCACTTCCTCTCCTTTACTGGCTTATGCTTATTGTCTTGGGAGTTATATGTGTTCACTAAATTTCGGCTTGGTTCTATAGGTTAATGCTCAATGCTCATGAGGCATGAAATTCCTCATGAAAATTGGAATCTGGCTTTGAAATTCCTGAATGGGCCTTGAAATTCAATGCCCATGCCCTCTCCTTGAGAAAACCACAATTAGAATATCATCGGATTTTACAATTATGCAAAATTTCAACTCAGACGGGTGTTAAGAAGTGGATACAGATTGCAAGTACAAATTTTTAAATCTCTTTGAAAAATCACACACTTATTTAAACATTGAAAGTTAAATGAAAACTTGTAAAACACATCGTTTTCCAAATTGCTTGATTTTCATACTTCGAAGTTTTTAAAACGTTTAAAATAAGACAACCTCTGTTATTCATCCCTACAGTATTTGGCTCATTTTGAACCTTAACAACTATATTTATCTGCTCATACTTTCAAAGCGGAGATTATTTCCACAAATACTTTTATAATACATTTAGAAAAAAGAATCGAATCATAACAGATTAGTTTTACATTTAATATTAGCGCAAAGAATTAAGAACCCAAAATGACAAATTATAATAACATAACCCAATATGACCCAAAAAATATAAATATATAATGTGTATGAAATAACTTTTATTTCTTATGCAGTATTTAAACTAACTTTGAGGAATATTTTACATTTCTGTGACCGCATAACAAGGGAAAATATGTAGCAATATTTATTGCCTGTATAATTTACGTTTTTTTCACTTTATCCACAAATAAGAAGGAAGAAAATATTTTATTAGAAAGTTAATGGTCGAACACACAGTTCCGGTTATTAAAATGCGTTGTAGATTTTTTAGACGTTTAAAAAAGCTTAAACAATGAAATGTAAAATAACAATTTGTGTAAATTTGGAGACCGCCTTCAAATTATTAAGAAAGTAAGATCTCAAGCATATTGTAGAAATGACATTGCGAATTAAGAATTGGGCGAATTACCATTCAAAAAACGGAAAAAGTAAATATTTTTCAAATTTCTAAATTTAAACATAAAATTTGTTTTCTTTTTTAAATTTGAACTACATGAATGATTTTTTGAAAATTTAATCTGATGAGAGATATCTTGTTTGTAATATAAATTTTTAATTATTAAAGATAAAGCTATCAAAAAGAAGGTATTTTGATACTTGTAACACAACTAATTATCCAACTATATTACCAGCATTTTATTTCATCAGAACCTAAAATTGTGAAAAGAATTGATCAAGAAAATATTAAATTTAACATTACTACTTTAACAAACAAAGACTTTAATCAGTTTCAAAATTTGACAATCTTTTTAATTAATAGTCTACGAAGTTAATTAACTTTAAATTCAAATTAATTTTAATATTATACTAAAAATTGAGTAAATAAGCTTTTTCACCTTTTGTATTATTTACTATATATTATATACATGTTTATTTTCTTAAACGAATTACAAGAATTCCGAATATTTGAATGAATATGCAAAATTGATAGTTTATGAAAATCTTACATTCATTTGGTTGAATAATAATTTCAATGGAATTCACTCCAATGCATCAAATGCGTGGCAATTCATGACTAAATTAATATGAATACAAATCTGAATTTCCTGTCTGATCCAGCGTTAAGGTAATTCCTCATGCGTATCTCAAATACGCCTCGAACTTCATTAGCAAAGTCGCCTAAAGATTCTGTCATATTACGGGACTTAAAACAATTTATTAGCTATTACAAAGAAAACTTCACGCTAGTGTAATCATTCTGTATTTAAAGAAAAAATTTACATTCCCTGTGAACTGAAAAGGATAAAACTGAGGCTTAAATCGCTTATTTAAAATTTAATTTTGCGGAAACACATAAATCTATATTAATAAAAAGAAGAGTTTGTGTTAGTACGCTAAAACTATGAGTGATGATGGCGTCCACCTAGAAAGGTGAGTTTTTTCGAAACCCTCATTCTACCTTTTAAAAATTTAATAGTGAAACTATTTTTGGTATACTATGTGTACTTCCATTTGAACGAAATGTTATGGGATTGGGATTCTTGCAATATCTGAAAAATTTAAATCTTTTAATGAAGAATGCTTTTGCTTTAGGAGCTATTTTTAAAACAATCATGAGACTTGTTTTGAATAGCTTCTGTACCCGATTTTTTATATTTTATTTGTCAATCATTCCATTGAAAAATGTATCGATCTAGACAGCAGTGTTGATATGATATAGGGAATGAATATTTATTCTTATTAAGAAGAAACAGAGAAAGGGAGGGGGTAATCACGAGTGATAAATTAATTTTTTTATATGTACCGTATTATCCCAAACATAATGCCAACCTTTTAATTCATCATTTCCCTTAAAAATATTGACTGGTGCTAAATCCAAGGTCCAAGTAATGGAATGTAACAACTCTTGTTATTAGAATGCACATGCCTTTACGTTACTTCATTTTATTGCCATGAATGTATTAAATTATTTAAAATAAATGCTTATATGACTTAATTATATTTTTTTGAATTTTTTTATGTAAAAAAATGAATAGATCACATTAAATTCATCATTGTTTTTTCCTAAGTATCTTTAAATTTGTTTTATGTCGCGTTACATTCAGATTAATATGGTAAATAAAAACATACAACGTATTTTTCAGCTTTTTTCGTATTTTTACTCTCCCCAAAGAAGATTTCTGCTACATTGCGCATAGAAATGGAGCATATTACTTCGCATGACTTTACTGATTATCTTTTATTCAAACTGCTCTTTCTTCATTAATTATTTCAGATAACGTTACAAGTATTCAACAGCTGAAGTATTTAAAAGCTTGTTAAAAAGTGGAGCTCCAAATATAAATAATTATTTTTTTAAATTGTTGGATATTTTGATAGGAACCGATTTTGTTTTACTTTTGATATTTGAAAAATCAGGCGAGGAAAGAAATCTACAATTAATGATGATCATTATATCATGAAGCTTTGCTGCCTTACGGGATTGCATTTTCAAGAAAGTGCTTGACTCTGAAAAAAATCCTTGTTATGAAAATTATAAAAAAATAATGTAAAATTTATTAAATGAATTTAAATATGATTTTATAATAGGGATAATGCTCTATGATGTTTGTTTTAAAAGGATTATTACTGCTGTATGTTACAATATTTCAGTAAATGTATCGGTTCAAAAATCATATGATACCAAACCAAAAATATGGCTTTACATTAATTAAAACGAGACAAGATTTCTTCAAGCCTTGTTAAATAAATCTTGAAGTATTTATTTTTTTTAATTCGTTGTATATGGAGGGTGAAATTCGCAATCGTCGATGCAGAAATCAAGTAATAATTACTTGATAATTAATTAATTAAATTCTAATTGCATCAAAAATCGTCAAGATAATTATTTGGAGCTGTTGATTGTTAAAATCCAACTGAGCTTGACTGAGTAAAATTTAACAAATTCATGTCTTGAGTTAAATGATCTAATTACGTAAGTCACATAATCAGAACTTTACTAGAAACAATCAAAATTATGTAATAAACAAGTATGTAAAGTTCCAAAGTCTTTTTTGGGCTAAATATATTGTGAAGACTTTAAAGTTTGTAAACAGTTTATACATTGTATTATTTATGAGCAATAAAATTTAAGACAAGCATGTTTAAACGAAAGAAAGTATGTTTGCAAGAAATTTGATGTATGAGATTCTATGATTCATGTGGTTTGATGTATGTGATTTCAATTAAAACATAAATAAAGGAATGCACCAATGTATACCGAACAATTCAAATAAATGTGTATGAAAAGTGAGCCTTTATAAAAACATTATTTATACAATGTAAAGGCTGTAACGTATTTTATCTTAAATGAAAAAACAAAGAATCACATCTGATGTTCGAATTAATTGTTATTTTGGGGGGAAAATATCAATGGCGACAAAGAAAGTACTACTGCTAAACACTTCACAAAAACTTCTGCACCATGAAAGTTGCTTCATTACGCATAATTTTAGGGGAAGTTTCGGATTTATTTGTGTTTCTGCATTTCCTTACTTATGGGGGAAACGCTGTTATCATTGTAAAAGGATTCAGATTTATCCGAGAAAATTATTTAATCGATGTATTGATCAGAAATTTTCACGAGGAAAATGTTACAATAGTTTTCAGACAGAAGGACACAATAAAAAGGAAAGGTTCATTTAAATAGCTAACTTTGTCAAGATGTCGTCCTACAGTAAACTTTAGAAAGAATTTTAGTGTGAGAAATTATTCTAATGTAATACAGATACGTGGATTACGAAAAAAATTAAAAGCATTTAATAAATCATAATATATTACTAAATATACTTATATATTCTTAAATATAGGGAAATGAAGCTTGCAAAATTGATTTGATGAAACTTCTATCTATAAATTCTACATCTATTTTGTGTGAGACTAAATATATTTTACTGAAAGCATTAATTATTCTTTCACACATGCACGAACATTTCGCATAAATAAAATACGTTTTCCTTTAATTCTTCTATAATATTCATTCAATATTAATTAAATGGTAAGGGATTTTAAATTTAAGAGATTTTATTATAATGAGAATTTCAATTTAAGAAATTTAATTATATGTACCTTTTAATGTGATGAAATCTCGTTAAATTTACTACTTTCAGCTCTAAATTTTGCCTATTCTTTCAATAAAAAAACACTTCTTTCAAAATGAAGTGAAAGATGCTTCAGTTTGCGCCTGGATAAGCTTCGATATTTCAAATTAAACTAAGTATTATGTTTTGTTTTTAAATATTGAATAACAATTGCATTGAAGAGAAAAAATTAAAATGCTTGAAAGGAAGTACAAGATTAGTCTTCCCACACACGAGCGCAATAACATACACAGAGACTTAGCACATATATTTATACAAAAAAGAATTATCATATTAACTGTGAGGATAGAAAGTATTATTGTGAGATTGTGATACTAGAATTGTATTAAAAGTTCAAGAAAAATTATGATTCAACTTCCTGAAACTCCCTCAATTCCTCTCTTTGCATAAAATTTATCTTTAGACCTGCTCATTTTTTTTTGGGGGGGGGGGAAAGAAGATAATTTTTTTTTCCTTCGCTGACAGTGCTTATTTAATAACATTGTACCGTTCTGCTATAGCTATGGCATTTAGCGGCGGAAACGAGACCATTGCTGAAAGGAAGAGAAGAAAACAGCATTACGAACTCATCGGTCGTGATTACTTTATGCTTTTTTAAACTGTACGAATTATGTATCTGTAAATTGATCTTATTTAAATATATCATTTTTCAAAATAACCTGAATGTCGTTTTTCGTAGCAATCCATGAAACTCTTACTGCTTAGATTTTGTAGCACAAGAAGACGAATACGAAACTGATCCACCGGCCTTCTGGACTCGTATACGAGGTAAACATTTTACCTTATTTATATTCGAATGTACTAACCGCACATTATATAACATTGAAAGATTTCATCTCTGATTGTCAATAGTTCCCTAAACATATTTGGTACTTTTCACAAAGAAAGCTTTTTACAAAGAATGTTAGTTCGAGGAAATGGCCATATTCTTTTTTTGATATATAAAGAGGTGAACTTTGGATTTTGGTTGAAGTCCATGCTTCACTGGTGCAGTTCTTCGAAGAGCGATTGTAACCACTAGGAACACTCCAGAGGAATCAGCTTGGCATTAATTTTATGAGTTTCTAAATATAAAACCTAACCACTGACAACCGCCATATTTAATGTATTAACAAATAAATTCTATCACCATTTCGATATATGAAGAGTTGGATAGCAACTGCATAACTTTCTAACACATCAATCAATAACTCCCGAGACTAACCCAGAGATGGCGCTCTTAGTAAACCAGTAACAAGGTCTTTCTAGAGTACTAACCTTTGCTTGAAACGTGTCAAAATTTTAAGTCGATCGGACCAGAAACAGCTGAGTTGTAGAGGTTGGAGTAAAGTCGTTTTGTAGTTTGTTTAAAAAATGGAAAAAACCGAGTTTCGTGTTCTGATAAAACATTGTTTTTTAATGGGTAAAAACACCGTGCAATCGAAACAATGGATTGAAAAATGTTACCCGGATTCTTGTCCATCAAAACAACGATTTGTCGGTGGTTTGCCGAGTTTAAACGTGGTCGTACCGACACAAATGACGCGGAACGCTCGGGTAGACCTGTGGAAGCCGTTACACCGGAAAATGTGAGTGAAGTGACAAAAATTATAATGAAAGATCGTAAAGTGAAGCTCCGTGAGATTGCTGAGATGACACAGATATCATATGGAAGTGTATTTACTATCCTTCATGAAAAATTGAGCATGAAAAAGGTTTTTTCCAAGTGAGTGCCGCGATTGCTTTCGATGGAACAAAAACAGCAACGAGTCGATGATTCAGAAAGCTGTTTATCGCTATTTACTCGCAACAAAAAAGATTTCTTGCGAAAAAAAAAAAAAAAGAAAAGAAAAAATTGGGGGGGGGGGAAGATTTGGAAAAGCGTTGGAACGATTGTATCACCCTAAAAGGTGATTAACAAAAGGTGTTATGTTGATGAATAAAAAAAAAATTTTGCAAAAAAAATGTTGTTTTCAATGTTAGTCTCGGGAGTTATTGATTGATGTGTTATCTAGCAGGTCATTTCCCCCCAATACATTATTATATTCATGACTTTCTCTTCCTAAATTTGGTTGTTATATATTAAATTTCTGTTTATCTTAATTAGAATGTCGTTTAATTGAATACTTTAGAAGATGAGTGCTATAATTTGAAAAATCATCGCTACAAAATTGTCCTTTCGAGAGCATAAAAATACCGATCCATAACTTTGATAATGAAATGAACCTTGTTCTGATTTTTTCATCTCCGTTGGAAGCACTAACATTTGAGTACAACCTTGTATTCTTAGATTCCTAATACACATGGTAAAGGTTTTTTTTTTTTTTTTTTTTTTTTGCTGATTGCATGTCCATCCTTACAGATAAGGCTTCTTTTTTTTCACCTATCCTTCTAGCAGGAGAAGTAAAAGATGTTTGTTCAATTTTTGTTATTATAAAGTGAAGGCCATTGATATTGCCAAGTATTTTACCTTTCAGATACTATGACAGAATATTCCTAAGTAATTTTGGTTAATCTAAATTTTTATTTTGTAGCTGTATTTTTGTGGGTTTAGTCCAATTGTTAAAGTTTTAAATAAAATATCCATCGCTTACACAAAAAGCGAAATCTGAGATTCGATGATAAAGAAAGCAGACGACAAAGAAGAAAAGTTCACCGGTTAGCATCAATTCGTTGCTTTTTCCGAAAATTGTGTAAAGAACTTTAAAACGTGCAACTGTGTGAGGTCGGATATAATGCTAGATGAAAAGCTAGAAGCCTTTAGAGGCAGGTGCCCATTCACTCAGTACATTCCATTGAGATCCGCGAAATACGGAATAAAAATATTTTCAGGTATCGATTCCAAAATCTTTAATCCAAACAATTCGAAACATTTATGCTGGAATGCAACCGTATGTGCCACACCAATTTCGCAACAAGAACACGGACATAACAGAAAGACTGATCCCTCTCATAGCTAACACAGGACATAATGCCACTGTTTTATATTCGGCTTATTGACGTCTCTCTAATCTAAGATGGCCAGAGTTTAACATTCAAAATGCGAGACACCATTAACAGGCTGGAGGGGTTCCTGATTAAAAAATTAAATACCTACTTTTGGTACCTAAGCAAATTACTTACCTAAATCACATGAATAGCTTATTTGTTGATATCACTTGTGAAATTAGCTATAGCATGCGGTACAAAGTGTATCATATGAGAGACAGTTACGAAACTCAATATGAGAAGACGTTACTTCGTGGACGCCCAACAAACTCCCTACACCTTAACCCTTCTCCTCTGTAAGATTCCCCTCCGTTTCCAATGTTTGTATAAGATGAAATTCCCTTGCAACATTGTTCCAAATGATGCTAAATCGCTAGTGGAACATATCGCCATAAGAATAAAATCCGTGGAAACGTACCAAGTGTTCTCTCACCATTGTACAACTACAAAATGTTTCCGTCACTGCCAATGCCAAAAAAGGCCGCTATTCATAAGTCCAAACAACAGTGGTCGTATTCTAGCAACTGATCAAGGCGAACTTTGATAAGCAGTTCCTGATAATCAGTTCTCAAAAATTATTTTTATTATTAAAGTTTATCATTATAAAATTTACAAAAATAATATTAAACTCATATCCTGGTGAAATAGCTACATGGGAGCCGAAAATCGTATATTCCCTTCTCGTTCTCTCGCCATTCCCTTGCTTGTCGTTCATTCTTTCTAAAAATCGGGACTTTCTTAACAACTCCGCGTGGTGCGGGATAAATTACTAAAAATTGGGACATCTGGTAACCTTACTCTAATCCAAACCTTATCAGAAAAACATATCTGGTCTTACGTGGGAACGTTAGAAAAAACCCAGCGGCAGATATCCAAACAGAAGAAACAGATGAAACACAAAGAAACTTTTTTTCAAGTATTTTTGAGTTTATGAAAGCCTGAATGCTAGTTTCTAATGTCTCATAAAATAAGCATAAAAATGTATTCCTTATCTGAAATGTACACATGAATGATTCAATCAATGAACACTTTGGCGGTAGGAGAAGACTTGAGATAAGTGAATAGAATTAGTACAGCAGATTTGCATATTACAGTATCCCGAAGCTTCAAAAAAAAAAAAAAAAACTGAAATTGCGTTTCTTAATTTTCATTTACAAATAAAGATTCGAAAAATTATTAATGAAATGAAAATCTTATTCCTAATAAGACATAGCTTATTAATAATTTGCAACATTTTCATAATTTAAAATTAATTTAGTGTGTCTTCATTGCAGAGATAATAATAGAGGCATATTTATTTTTCTTTTTTCATTTACTTTATTTCAACACACTAAATGTGGGGAACCTTCCTACGTCATTTTTGACGTCATTTTGATTGCGGAGCTGTAAGGAGATTTGAAGAAAAGGAGCAAACGATCTTTTCTCCACTCACTTAAGTTTTAAACTTGTAAATGTTAAGTTTGAAATAAATGAATAATTCTTTGCCTCTCAAAAAAAGTAAATATTACGAAAAAATCGTTTGCTTAAATGATTATGGAAGAGATTTGCTCCTGTGCAATTGGCAACAAAAACATTATTATTATTTTGTGTTGTTCTATATATTTTTTAGTCGGTCTACTGTTGTAATGATTGATGATGTTTCTGTTTGTATTAAAATAAGTATTATTTAAAATCTCCAACATTTGAAGTTTCTTTTACGTGGAGTGTAGTCCATTTTCGGTGTGGCTAATTAATTTAATGGAACAGTTTTGTGTAGCTAAAGTGAAATGTTTAATGTAAGAGCTCTCCGGAACGACATAAAAGTTGCTTGCATCTCACACACCTTCTGAAAGGAAATTATGGGAAATTGACAGTTTTATCAACACACCCCTTCCCCATAAATGTACTTTGTTCAATGTGTTATGAATTGAGAAAATGTTCACAGTAGGAAATGATCAAAAAGAGCTGTGAATCACAATGAAGGTGCTGATTATCAACTTTCACCAGGACTGTAAGTCCGTCTATAGCATTGTGTGAAATGTAGGAGTTGAGGTAACAAATCTGGTGTCGTCCTCGTCGTTCGACGAGGACACAAAAATGCGATAATTGTTCCTCATAGATTTCGTGCAGTCCGTCCATCTTTAATTTGTTAACTCAAACTATTATTCCTTTAGTATTTCCTAATTTTTAATACTTTTCTTTCCGAAATTCATTTTTCATTCCTTTATTATATTATGGCGAGGGATATTACCTTATTTTATTTAAGAGCAAAATATCTAAAATATCTCAGTATATATTAGGATAACTTTAAATAGTAATTTTAAAATTATTAAGAGAAAGCAAGTATTTTACACATTTTATGACGGAAATGTTACAAAATAGTGACTAATTTAATTTGAATGATTTAATTGAATTATTTGATGCAATTTTCAGAGTAATTATGACAAAAAGCCATAAAAAATCAAAAATATTGTATACGCAATAAAGCGTAAACACCATCAATCTGGATGAACAATAAACGAATCAACAATAAAAGTGTAAAATAAAATAAACTATTTCTTGGTACAAAAATTATATAAAATATTTAATTAAAGAAATAGAACTGATGTTTTCTTTTTTTTTGCCAGTTATCATAGTTTTAAATTTAACAAAAATCATCTAATGGTAGAGAAAATACTGTCACTCAGCAATTTATGAAATAAAATACTATTGTCATTGTAAAATTGTTTCACTAACTAGATATTTTGTGACAATATTTATATATATTTAAGTATTTCATTCACAATATTCTAAAATTTTTCTATCAATATCGGGAAATTTTCATCGAGGAAATTACTTTATCTTAATGTATTGAAAACAAGTAAAAATCATACTGAATCTTTTGAAATAGTTTCGGATTTACAACACATATAAAAATATAGAATTTCTTAATGTTTTCAACATTTGTATTGATTTCGAGTTGCTTTAAAAATTTATTCCTGAATAGGTAGGTAGCCTGATTTATTATGTAATGGTAAGGCACAAATGAGGGTTGGATGAAAGGCGCATCATAAATTAGCTATACAAGTTGATATAACTCTTTTTCATTCTAAGATAAAGTACTAAATCCTTTTAAGGATACCTGAGCATATGCGAAGAGTTATGGAATACCATATCTAAAATTTCTTGTTTTGTTAAATATATATTTTCAAATTATTAGTAGAACTTAGATTGTTTTGTGTGTCTAATAATTATAATTCAATATTTCTATAGAATTATAAAAGTAATTTTATTCTCAAATAGTTTTTTCCCCTCTTAGTTTAATATGGATATAATTTGTGAGATATATTTACATTCAGGTACCATATAAAAGGAAACTATTAAATAAGAAGGAATCTTCCGATTAAAATGAAATTTCGTATGCAAAGACATTTGGACCTTAGATGCAAATGATTAAAATTTTGGTATCCAATCAATGAATAGCGGGAGCTACAGCGCATCAGAATTGCGCATTCAGCAGATGTATATAAGAAGCGATTCTCAATCTGATGGTCAAATTTTCTATTGCATTGTGATTTAGGATACCGATAAACGACTGAAAAAACACCGAGGCATTTGAACAAATTACGAGTAACTGTCAGATTTTGAAAGAAACCGTATCATTGGATTGAAAGAGGCATTCAGATCAAATCGGAGAATCGTAAGTCATATGGGCGAAGAGATGCGGCGATTAAAAGATGCTGGAAAGAATGGGTGGACAATGGCAGATTTCAACGTCATGATGGTATCGGTTGACTTAGAGCCACAGCAGATCGGGAGGATAGAAGGATTGCCAAATCAGCAGTCACAGCGGCTGATTCATCGTTATCAACCATCAGACGTGCGACCCGTATACGAGTGTCCACCATGACCATTTACAGACGGCTGATAGAGCGAACTTTACGCTCGTACCGACCGCTACACCTGCCACTAACGCCAGCACACTGTCGAACCAGATTACAGTTGTGCTTGCCTCGATCACGTTGGAATGATGCTGACTGGGGACGTATAGTGTTTAGCGACGAGTCCTGCTTCCAACTGTGTCCTAACAATCATCGAAGACGTGTCTAGAGAAGCCCAGAGCAGCGTGCCGATCCTGCTTTCACTATTTCACGCCACACAGGCCCTCAACCAGAAGTTAAGGTTTGGAGTGCTATTTCCCTTGATAGCCGGACACCTTTGGTTGTCATTAGAAGCACACTTATAGCAAAGTGGTACGTCGACGACATTCTGAGATCTGTTTTGCTAACGATATTTTAGCAGTACCCTAGCCTTTTTTTAGCAAGATAATGCCAGACCACATACGGCACGTGTTGCTATGAACTGTCTTAAAGCTTCAGCTAGATCTCTCTCCAATCGAGCAGGTCTGGGATATGATCGGAAGGTGACTGCATCTACCAAGGAACATTGATGACCAGCCCGACAATTGGAGAAAATTTGGCAAGATATACCGCAGGAGACTATCAGGGAGCTTTATCACTCTGTGTCACGTCCTATGGCAGCTAGAAATTGAGCTCATTACTTTATAACTCTGTGACTGTGAAATAAATACAATTTTTCAGAAATTTTAAACAATTTCTATTCTATATATAATTATCCTGTCCGCCAATTTTTGTCTCCATCGGACAACTCCTTCTTATTGCGTCTTTTTTTTCTTGTTATAAAGTGTAGTTTGCGACTAAAGGAATATTTTATAACTCAATAAATTGATTACAATATCTTTACTATGCAAAGAAAAATCCTAGGTTCTAAGAGTAATTTTTAAAATATATATATCACAAAAGGAAAGAGTCTTAAATTTGGTATGTTATTTTACCCCCTCACGTCCTGGTACTCTTAAATTTTATTTTAAGGAGGCTTCTACAATTTCTACATCACTTTTTGGGATTGAATTTAAGTAGTATCATATATATATATATATATATATATATATATATATATATATATATATATATATATATATATATATATATATATATATATATTGGTAGCGTGTCATCATAAAAGAGTGAAGTGACGTATCATATGGCAAAGAGAGAAAAAAAGTAAAGCTGAGCGACTAACAGTTAGCGCGAGTTAGATTACATAAAGATGGGGAGGTCTGAGAATTCTGCTGAGCGTGCAAGTGTACGAAGCTTATAATACTAATGGCCGACACGTGACTTTTGCAAAATGAAGGTGACAACAACTGTAGTCAATGAGCAAATGAAAATTGGTTGGTAGGTTCGTTTTAGATGAAAAAATACACAAAAGGCTGAAGAAAAAGAAAATGCGATCGCGTGCATCGCAAGCACTCGGTCACAGTTTCAAATACTCAGACACACATAAACACACAAGCACACACACACATATATATATATATATGTTTGTGTGAGTAGTTAGGGGAGCTCAGAAGACGTCCTCGTCACATGACCGACTAATTTACGAGTTCCGTCGCCAATAGCCCTTGTGTTGCTTTTAAGTGTGATGTTAATAAATTATCAGTTTGAAAAGATACGACATAACTGTTCAAAAATATAATAATAAAAACTAATTTTCAGAGACTGACAGTAAGTTACACTATTATGTTTAATCATCATTATTATTCAATGTATTTTTTATAAATATCTTTGACACAATTGATACAGGCATTATTCCAACCTGCTAAGTAAATTGGAATTTTGTAAGGTGTTCTTTATCTTTTTTTAGTGTTTCTGGCATGCTTTAAATTTTGATTTTATATTGCAGAGAGAGAAATGTCAGTATACAGTTTTATTTTGTTCTTTCGTTTGGTTGTTCTCTGAAGCAGCTCATCAATCAAGATACCTGCAGCGTATTTTGATGAATATTGTTTTAATCAAGTATGGAAGTGACATTCTGAATCACTTGGCTTATCTTACAAAAGAATAAGGCAACATTATTCTATACAACTGCCAATTATGTGTTGTTGTTGTTTTTAAAATTATTTTAATACTTTTCAGTAATCAGAATAGACAAACATATATTGGCTTTCCCCCCCTCCCCTAGGATTAGTGTAGGAAAAAATATATTAGTAAGCTTTCCATAAAAAAGATAAAGATATGTAAAAATGTTTTGAAAGAAAGCACAAAGACATCAGAGAAGTAGACACATACATATATATATATATGTATGTGTCTACTTCTCTATGTGTTATATATATATATATATATATATATATATAACTTCTTTGTCTTAACTTATAAGGTATTAGTATAAATTATCCTTCGAGTTTTATTTTAAACACTAAAAAACAATATTGACAAGAGCGGATTACTTTCTGCTGTGTTTCTTATAAACTTCCAAAATATTTTCCTAGAAATGACTGAGACTGAAAGTTTTAAAAGAATGATTTTGACAGGTTTAGCGAGGGTATTTAGCTAGTAACTGCAAGAAGACTTTAATCTAGAATGTCAAAAATTACTTAAAATTATAAAGAAAATATACTTATTAATTTTTTTAGAAAAATAAAGATTATATTCTGAAATTTCTTCAGCAAGATATATATTAAGTTTCTATTCCAATGCATTACAAAATATGAAAGTAATTTTAAAATAGAATAATTATCTTCTTATATTTTAAGTAAAACATACAAAGAATGATATTTTTATTTGGTTAAATTTTTGAGTTTGAATAACACATTTTTGGTATAGATAAATAAAGAATATAAAATATATAGAAAAAACTTTGTACGCAATTTAAAATTTTCAATAGTAAAAATAAAGTATTTAAGTTAATTTTTGTATGTTACTATTACATTTATATATACGTTCTGCGATCAGATCATTTTGTTATAACAGTATCACCATTATTCAGCCCTATTACAACTTGTAAAGATAAATTTATTGTGAAACTAAAATTCGATATATTTCACTTTCTGTGTAACTTTAAAGGGGAGATATAAGTCTTGTTTTACTTGTCTGTGCTCACGATAGAGAGGCACTGGGAGGAGCTTAAAATGTGCAGTGTAAAAGTCAGGAAAATGAGATAAACACATTTCTAAAAGAACTCAATTTCCTCGTCGATCATGTGACATCGCTCTCTGTTTTGGCACGAGCTCTGTACAATACATATTCTATATTGTATATTTATATAGCAATATTGAAAATATATAAAAATATTTAATAATACATAATACGATATATATATATATATATATATATATATATTAAAAATAAGTATAAATTTTTAATTTGTGGCAGGCCAGATAGAAGTTAAAGGCGAGCCAGAACTAGCCCACGTGACGTAGTTCATCCCTCCCTACTTAATTTCAAACCTGAAAAAGGTTTTACAGCAAAGTATCGTAGCTTCTAGTTGAGAAAAAAAGCATTCAAAAATATGTTTATAAAATAACATTTGTTCCATAGATTATGTGTTTCCAATATCCTTTGAATAATTAAATTAATAAAAATAATGCTATTTATATTTAATTACTGTGTCAATAAAATATTAAAATCAAAACGCATATTATGATAACATCTGCCATAAGTTAGATAGGTCTAGGAAGAAAATGTGCAGCTTTTTAATGTGGGCAATGAAATAACTTTGATAATTGTGAAATATTTTTGAATTACGAGCACATTGTTAATGTAAGTAGTTTAATTTGAAGTTATGTTAACAATACTAGAGTTATTTTAAAATGCGTAATTAAGCGAATAAAATGCTGTTATAAGTCATTTCAGCAGTAAGAAAAACAGTAAATTCCTATTTTGGAAGAGTAAAGTTTAAAAATGAATATTTGCTCATTCATAAGTTTGACCTTTATTCCTTCTTTTTTCTTTTCGTAATTTTGGCTTATATTTTGGAATTAATCTTTTCTTTTGTGTCCAACCTGATGAAGAGCCCTTTCATCTTGACTGTGTTTCAAGTTTTCTTTCTTTTCTGGTCATTTTAATCTGGACTCATGTTAGTAAGTCTTAAATTAACTTTTATTTCTTTCTGTAACAACATTTTATTCTTTCTTATTTCTGAAAGCTTTTTAAAGAGAAACAGGAAGAGAGAACAGATAATATTACCATTTTTCTGAGAAGTAATGAAGAAAAAAAAAGGAAGCGATAATGTAAGTTATGTTCTTTAATCTGAGCTCCTGTATTCAGTTAAAGGTTTTTTTATTTTATAATTTAAATCTTAGTTTCCAATGGTAAAACACGTCCTAACCTAAAGCAACTATGCAATTTGTGAAGTTCCTTCCCCACACGTAGATATATGTATTCCATTAAAAGGGCAACTCTACCAGCAATGTCTTGTGATTTGAAGTAAAATCATACTATAAAATGTGAAAACAGCTGTTTTAATTGAAGTAAGTGTTATATATTGAAACAAGAACTATTTATTTACTGTTTTCCAAAAATACTGGTGTGCAAAAATTAAGGACTAGAAGGGTTTTCAATATACAAAGCTTTCCAAATCAACACAAATAATATAAGATCCCCAAGACGTAAGGACATGAGCTATATCAGCAAAACTACCGAAAATGAAATCAAAAGAATAAAAAGGAGCTTTATTGAAAAAGTCATATGAAGCACTATGCGATTGAGGTCCAAAAAATCTACGTGATAGGTATTCATTCAGAAATATCCAGCTTTTAGTGGAATATATGGTCTTCCTCGAATTGTATGTAGGTTTCACATCGACTGAGCACTATAAGTATGAGGTTGTCAATGAGTTGTTGAGGCTCCTGCACTGTCACCATTTTCAAGGCGTATGTATAACTTTTTATACTTAAGCTGTTGTGTTATTCTTATATATAAAAATAAATGTTAAAAATGTAATAAGAAATTAGTTATTATCTAATTTTTAAAACTATTTATCGCTTGTTGGGCAGATTTAATAGATTCTCCGGCACAAGTCATGGCTTCTGGAAGCGCGTTTATAAATCGAAGCACTATATTTTTCTTGCGTGGCTGTTTATGATTTCCAACATTACCTTCTGCTAAGATAAAACAAATCATCTATTAATGTTTTGAACTTAAAGCCTTAATTCATCAAATGAAGTGTAAAGAACTTCAATAAATTGGTCTATGTTGATAGGTGACACTTGATGTTATAATGAATGTATGGCATTTAATAATCCTCAAAAGATGTTCAAGTCAGAGCTGTTGCAAAGTTGACAGAAGCTGTATTGTGGAGATTTGTTCAAAAATCCCCTTCAAGTTTATTACTTCTGTGAGTGCAGTGGAGATGGTATAGCTGAAGTTACATATAGAGTTTAGTTTAGTTTTTATTAACGTCACACTACAAGCAATACGAAGGCTATTGGCGACGGACCTCGTAATTTTGAACCACGGTCAAGTGACGAGGACGACACCTGAGCTGGCACCCCCTCTCCTAACATCCACACCACACCATTGGGAGGACTTTGGGCCTCGACAGATTTAACGTGCATCAGCCCCGGCTACACGGCGGGTATTTGGCGGCCAAGGATCGAACCCGCGACTGAACGAAAACCGCCGGCCGCTAGTCCACGACCTTGACCACTAGGCTACCGCGGCCCAGTTACATATGGAGATAAAGAACAACAGGAATTCCAAACGAAAATATTATTTCTAGTCTCCAATAAATTATTTATTCTACCGGTCTACTGATTCAGTTTAGCGATTGAGAATCAAAACAAATTCTAATCTTTTACAGAAAGGATGAAACGGCTATCGTAGCGCCACGATACAGCTGGCACTGTCATTGGCATTATACCTCACTAGACTTAAGTCGATCGAACCAGAAACAGCTGAGTTATCGAGGTTGGAGTAAAGTCGTTTTGTAGTTTGTTTAAAAAATGGAAAAAACCGAGTGTCGTGTTCTGATAAAACATTGTTTTTTAATGGGTAAAAACACCGTGCAAGCGAAACAATGGATTGAAAAATGTTACCCGGACTCTTGTCCATCAAAAGCAACGATTTGTCGGTGGTTTGCCGAGTTTAAACGTGGTCGTACCGAC
>BMAW01066146.1:0-37311 GCA_019974015.1 Nephila pilipes
GATACAGTCTTAGATGTGAACATTAAGACGAAAGAGACTGTATTACGCAGCGAGATACTTGTCTGATTTTGTTTAAAACAAAATGCTCTTTTCTTCTTTTACTAATTTATGGAATAAATTAAATATATAAAGAAAAGCTTATAAAAATGTAAACGTCTGTATTCATTTTAAAACCAAAATTATCTGCGATAGATTAGTTTAGACACCTAAAATGGTTATATCTTAAAATAATTCAAAATGTCAGGTGTATAAATTAACATACTATTTTCATATAATGTTAAAATATTTACAAAAACAATCTCGATTTTGACTGATATATGTTAACAATAAGAATTTTCTTATATTTCATTCGTCGTAGAAAGAAATATTTCTTACTAGCTCGGAAAACATCAGAACAATTATGTCTTTCGATTTAGATGCGTTAAGAAATCACTAAATCAAGCAGTCACATTTTTTGCATTAAAAAACTTCCATTAGTATAGCATTTTATTTTTTATTCTATTTATTTCAAAGCAAAATGAATTTGTAGAAAAAATTGTAATGAAATAGTCAGTTGTCATCATTTTCTTTTTAAAGAACTTTTGACAGCTGTCAGAATCACAAAAGGCTTTAGATTTGGGCAACCAGTATTTTGACAATCTCCTGTTATTTTTACGAATAAAGTAAACATGTAGCTGACTGCTTACACAAAGCTATTTTTGAGAACTGAAACAAGCTATTTCAAATTTCTGTTTCCTTACTTTAGATTTGAGTTACGAGTATTTCTTATAGGGGCTTAAAGAATGTTTTAAAAAGCTGTGCCTTCGGATGAATGTTTGGAAAAATATTTGACATATTTTTGTGAAAAGTTGTAATGTGAAAGTTCCTTTTTCTAAGCCAATATTTTTGACAATGTATCTAATATATTCTTATTCGGTATAATTTAAAATAACCCTATTAATAGGGTTCTTATGCAACAGTGCTTAAAAAAAATTCTCTATATACTATTAACTACAATATACTAATTATTCAACAATTTTTTATGTATATAATCTTACATAAATCTAATGCGGTAATTATTTTTTCTCATGGACGAAGTTTTAAAGCAATTCAAATATAGAAATACCTAAATAATTTGTTGTAATGTAACTAATTGTGGCTAGCATTTTTAATAATATGTCTAGGATATTTTTATTTATTATAAGAATGTTAAAAGAACCCAATTAATATTTATGTTATTCATTAATGTTCAAAATAAAGTACTCAATGCACACTCTGACAAACTTATACGATTCTAATACAGTCACTTTTTCTCTTATTGACTCATAATTAAAATCATTTGAATTGTAAGATACCCAAAATATTTTAACAATATATCCAAATGTGTCCAATATTTTTCACGATATATGTAGGATATTCTTGTTTGTTTGAATAATATTAAAATAGTTCAATTAATGTGGATGTGTTCAAGCAAAAATATTATTTGCATTTATAATCTTACGTTACTCTGATGTACATTTATTTCTTTCATATATTTCACATTAAATCCATTGGAACAGTAATTTATCTCAAATATTTTTTTATTATTAATAATTCTTAATAAAAACCAACGTTTTTAAAACTTTTTTATATGGTGGCAAAGTTTATTAAAAAAATTATTGAAATATTAGTTAAAACTGGTCGCAAATATCTAAATATTGCATTGTTAGGCAAATAAGAACGGTTCCCAAAATTTCAGAGCTCTAGCTTGATGGGAAGTTGGTTAAATTAACAATAGACAATTTGATGACACACTAATACACATACATACAGACACACACCAAGTGAAATACATAACAACGTTAAAACTAACTAAAATTAATTAATCCGGTAAATTAAATGGTTGGAATACAGTTTAGTCAAACCACTCTTGGAGACAGGAATTATTTGGCGGTATTTTGCCAAATGTTGCTAAATTGGTCCGCGAAGCGAACTTAACATTCAGCCAAAAAAAAAAAAAAAAAATCGCCAAGTTTGGCAATTATTCAAATTGCGCCAAGTGATTGGGCTAAACTGCATTATTTAAAACAATATGAGTTAAAACTTGTCGCAAACGTCTAAATATTGCATTGTTAGGCGAGTACGAACGATTCCCAAAATTTCAAAGCTCTAGCTTGATGGGAAGTTGGTTAAATTAACGATCGAAAATTTGATGACACACACACACACACACCAAGTGAAATTCAGAAAAACGTTTTAAAATATTGCATTAATTACTAAATGGGAAATACAATAATGTTATACACACACACATTTTGAAATTATTTTTCTCATTTAGGAAGTAACTAATACCCTGAATAATATTAGGCTCCTATTTCATTCTTTTATACATAAATACCTTATGGAATAAAAATTTCTATTTTTTTCTGAAAATCAAGCATATGGAACTCAATATTTTGTTATTATAATTATTTTCAAAATTTCTGTTCTCTTCCTTATTCTTATTATTTATGTCAATTTTTATCAAGGCAATTTCTAATGTGACAAGGACCTCTAACACTTTTATATTTCATTCAACAACATCGTTATTATTATTATTATTGTACAAATATACTTTTTTGTATTTTTATTTAATTATTTGATTAATATTTCTACAATACACATGATATTAAACCTATAAAGATAAATTGTATTGTGGTAGTTAATAAAGAAAGGTGTTTCGTGTCATAATCATTTTTATATGAACTGGTACAATTTTAATTACATACAGTGAATAATTTTCAAATTTAAGTAATTTAAAATGACTTTAATTTTATGATGACCTTTAATAATGTTTATTCTTTAACATATGCGTCTACTGTTATAGCATTTTTTGAAACTAAATTTATTATATCTATTTTTAAATATGTTCTCATTGTAATTCTTATTTGGAAAACTTATATCTTTTCATAACCTGATAAATTTCCTTTGAACATATTTAATATATTATCGCAGTTAATATACATTTTATTCCAAAATATATGGTTTTATAATTCCTATTTGATTAAGTATCACGATAAAAATATTGCAATTAACATATTTGTGTGTAATTTTACTCGAAATCTAAGAATGACCTTTACAACTACAAGTAAACATACAATTTCTATAATAATTAATTCCGATATATAAATCCTAATATAAAATAATTAGAATCAGAAAGTCTAATTATAAACATCTAACTTCCTTATACAGAGTTTAGTAATTACACATTCTAAAATGAGGAGATTTAAGAAATTATTAATATTTTTAAAAAATATTGAATTAAAGACTACGAAGTATATTATAAGTTAAGTAATATCTTATAAATGTAATTGGTGAAAACTTAATTACCTCTCTCTAAGAAATTCAAAAATATGTTACATTAATGTCAGGATACTGTTTTAAAATGAGCAATTTAGAACAGTACTAACTCTATTAGAATGTGTAATTACTAAACTCTGTATAAGGAAGTTAGATGTTTTTAATTAGACTTTCTGATTCTAATTATTTTATATTAGGATTTATTTACTCTAATTTAAGCAAAAATGAAACAACCTTTCACGTAAT
Source organism: Nephila pilipes (assembly GCA_019974015.1). Classification (NCBI taxonomy): domain Eukaryota; kingdom Metazoa; phylum Arthropoda; class Arachnida; order Araneae; family Nephilidae; genus Nephila; species Nephila pilipes. Next base: position 3,544 of record BMAW01066146.1, read on the forward strand.
TATTGAAAAGTGAATCTTGGCTCAGCAATTTTCTTCGTTACAGACCAGTTAAAATGGTTTTTAAAAAAGGAATTTTCTGTAGCAGTTTGCAGAATTCGATAATGAATTTAAATAAAAATTAAAAAAAAGGCATTACATTGAATTAGAAAAAAAATAATGATAGGAAATGTTGGTCTAATGTGAAAAATATTATAAGGAATTACGAATCAACTTGATATACTTTTAACAAACTTTGTAGTGGATGGCTAAGTGTTTTACCAGGTTGATATGCTCGAATACTGATAAGGAAAATGTGGTGCGATTCGAATTAGCCCTTCCTCAACAAATGAAATATGAAGATGTGATAACTAATGAGAGTGTTAATACGGAAACAAATCATAGAACTATCTGATCTGCAGAACTTCAGGATTGAATACGACGAAGAAAACAATTTATATCCAGAATAAAAGTTTGAATCATGTAGCCAAAGAGAAAATCCTTAACACTTTGTAATGAATATATCCATATGGAATTTGACCCTTGATAAAGGAGTATATATGTAGATATTTCTAAAACTTTTCAAGGTGATGGACGTGGTAAAATATGGAGGAGCAGAAGCGAATACTTGAAACTTATAAATGTCTGCCAGTTTTTAAAATAATGGTAAAGAAGGATTAGGATAAAGGTAAAGAAGGAGATGATGGATTGAAAAGTCAATATCTGATCCTTGAGTTTGATAATTAATATTTAGTGGAATTATGTTAGATCGTTTCCAATAATTGAAGTAATAGCAAAATATCGTGCTAGCATTTTAAAGATAGCTTACAATTTAATGCCAGCGGAAGTTTCGGCATTACGATCCAAAATATAAAGCAAAGATTGTGAAAGAATTATTTTTCGCTAAGTACATACACCTCACCATACCCTTCTTGAAGCGCAAGATTTGAGTTCCGTTGAAAACATATCAGATGAACTTGATTAAACAGTAAGAAAAAATACAGTGCCAATTACATAGTTCTATTTGTCCCTCAATATACATATATTTGTGTTATGAATGAACTGTTTTTAATTAACAGTTTAATGTGCTTCTTTTTTACATAATATATTTATATAAAAATGAAGTGAACGCAATTTTTTTTATCATTATAAAACCGTTTTGTAGTATAGATAGTAGTTTCAGTATGCTTCGACGTAAAATACGAGCGTCATTACATCATGTTCCTGATTTAGACCGAAGCAAAACTTTCGCCAATAGCAAAAAGAGAATATCCTTCCAATAAGTAGTAGCAGTTTTTTTAAGGAAAAATTTACCGTTGGATACATTGTAGATTTAAGAACATGAATCAATTTTGAAAAATCTTGTATTTCTTGTGGATGAACTGTATTTTATTTTGCAGATTTTATTGTAGAATCCTAGTTTTGATAAAAATAGAAAGGTAAATAAATAAATACATATCGGTGAGAAAATCAACTACCCATATCATTACTATATTTGTTTTTATCTTTAATAGTGTTCTTTCATAAACCAGATATAGGGAACATGGAATAAATTAAACTTTACGGAAAGGTTGGGTCAAATTGACCTGTTAGTTATTTGGGACAATATAAAACACTCGCTAACGTGGTGTTTAATTATTATTTTACTAATAAAGAACATACGTCCATAAATCCTTACATTAATTTCAATCACATAATATTCATTTTAGTGGTTTTAAAAATTATCAGGGTTTAATGAGAATATAGAGTTAAGAAAAGGAGAACATATTACATTATCTTAGCTTAATATCTACAATATTGACAAGTATTTCAGCATGCTCTGAGGAAACATATTGGAAGAATATCATAAAATTAAGTTTCATCTTATTTTGCTTGCAGTCAATATCTTATCAATAATGAGTTGCCTAATGGTCATATTTTCGTACTTGCCGCAAGCATTTTGTCTATTCATGGATTCAAGCTCTAATGCCACTTAAAACCCGTCAAGTAGTAGGGCTGATGCATGTCTCATCTTTCAAGGTCCCGAGTCCTTCCTTTGATGTGGTCTCCGGTGTCATCATCGTCCCTTGACCAAGGTTCAAAATAACAAGGGCCGTCCCCCATATCCCTTGCTCTCAATGCGACATTAATAAACAATAACACACACACAAACACATCACTAAGCAAATATACTCCACCATATTGTTCTAGCAATCTTTGCTTCATTTGTGGAGGGGTCTGTAGAAGGAATTTTCAGGTGGTTTGTATTCCAGGGCTAAATTTCTGTTCTTGTAAACGAATCTGTAAGAAAATACTTGTACTGGTGATTCAATTAATAATTTTTTCTTCATTTATTTATTTTGTTAACATAACATAGGTTCTTGTCCGTTTCTGGATGTTCCAGTTCACCATCGTCATTTTCTTGTTCAGACACTGTATATACACTGCTGGTCAATAAAATTGTAACATCATGTAAGAACCCAAATACAAAAAATGATGATATTTTGTGTCTGTAAGCTGTATGGCATGAAGAAAAAATGATTAAATTTGCAAGTCTCTCACCAAGCCCTGACTAGATGTTTTCAATGGGTGATAGATCAGGATACCAGGCTGTTCTAGGAAAAACAATCGAATAACATGTGTATAGAGGAAGATCAAAACATGACATACAACATGTAGTCTTGCATTATCGTGTTGAACGATGGCATGTGGAACGTCTCAAAGGTATGGCACAGCAATTGGACATACCGTATCAGAAATGTACTTATATGCGTTCAAATTACTGTCGATCAGATCTAGAGATAAACATGTCATATACCCAAAGGCTGTCCAAACCATCACATCTGGGGCAATACCCCTATGCTGATATCAAACGCAAGGAGGCTACAGCGGTCTCTTCGGGGGACTCGTTTGAAAAGGTGACATTGTGTCACTCGTAGATCCAGCATTTTCGTTTGGCGATCCAGCGCCATCGTCTCTCTCCATACTGCATTATAAAGGGAAACCGAAGTTTTTATCACTGTGCTGACAATCAACCTTACTGCCAACGTCTTCGCACCGTTCGAGCGGATACCAGGAGAGTTACAAACATGCCTATTTACTGATTAATGGGCTGTGTGATGTGGTTGCACGGTTTGGAAAGGCCGACCTCATAATATATGGTCCTCTCGGGAGTTAGTCATAGGAATGCATGTGGATTATGCGTGCCTTCCCTACGATGTATTTTGTATCAGCTAAATTAAAACCATTTGGAATAGTTATTGGTATTGTAAAAATAGGTAGTAATACGTAGGTAGTTGATACGTAGGATCAACCTGATCCATCAGCTACTTTGAAGAGAAATTATACAATACTTTTAATTAGTTCAATGATGAGTTTAAACTAATACATATCAGCTAATGTCACTTAGTTAGCAATGCTCTTCATATATGTCTACCAAAGTTCCGAATAACAAGTTAAGCAAATGAAAGATATAACATATGCCCTATTGGGTTTATTACTTTAATCAACCAAAAATTGTCGTACCTGACCACTTTTAAAATTTTATAATAAAAATCTTTGCATAAATATGTGTTGTTTAGGTTTACTAATAAAGAACTTAATTTTCAAATAAAGTTTTTTTTATATTTTTTGACTGCAAATGATTGACTACAAACATAACAAAAATAACTACTTTATTTACTTAATGATCATACCTTCAGACAAACGTAATCAGCAATCAAGAAAGGACTGTAAATGAATAAAAATTTTCAGAAATTTAAAACAAATATGAGGTGATCTTTCTTTTCGCAAAATTTTGTAGGTATTTCTTTTTACGTCCTTCTTGGTTCCTTCTTCGAATGTCAAATGATTTTAATATTCATGTGTTATTGCTTTTGTAATAAATCACTTAATATGATAAATTAAATTAAAACAAAATACCATTATATTTAATATGTTGTAAAGAAAAAAAATCAGATAGCAAGTTATTGCGAATTGCGTAGAATAACTTCAAACTTATCATGTAGTGAGATAATTAGTTTTTTATTCTTTTTTAATGTAGGTTACGTTTTTTTGAATGAAGATGCCAAAAATTACAAATTTTAAAAAAATATTAATATCTTACTATTCTTTTTAAAAAAATTGTCTTGAATTGCCAATAGTACGAAATTCGGGCTGAATAAAATCAAAATAAAACAATTTATAAAAGACAATTACTGCAAATTTTTTGTAATTTATTTTTAATATTCTCATAATTTGTACTTTTAATAATATTACAATGGAGATGAAATTATATAATTTTAAAACGTAGGCTTTCAAATTTTAAATGTTATATTTTATTGATGCTAAAATAATTAGAAATTAATATTCCTGTTATGCCACATAGTTATCTAAGTATATAAACTAAAATAATTAGAAATTAATACTCCTGTTATGCCACATAGTTATCTCAGTATATTAACTAAAATAAATAAAAATCATTTGATTATTTTATGCTTTTTAAGGTACACAACTAACAAGTTCTTTTTAAGTGCTACTTTAAAGATACATGTCCACTACTGTTTAAGAAATATAGAATTTTTTATTTAAAGTTCTTACATTTATTTGTTTCTTCTAACCGACATTTGACTTATTTAGTATTATTTACACCATTATAACATTTAATTGATTACCGGGCTCAAAAATAATTTTTAAATTAAATTCTTTTAGTAGTATTATACAGTATTAACACTTTTAGTTAATCTGTATCTCACCTAGTTCTACATGCGTTCAGTGTATTGAATTACCTGGTTAAAATTTTTAGTATTAAGCTTGGACCTTGAGGTTAACTTTAATCGGATTTTATTCTAAATATACTTTTTAAGTTAACACCAATGACTAAATTTAGTGTGCAGATTGTTTTAATACTAAGACTTACATTTGCACATAATCAATTATATGGATTAATATATAATTTCAAATAAACACTGAGATCCATTCAAAACTTTACCTTCGCTGAAATAATTGCTTATTCCTCCTTATCATATTACATAAAGAGTTATCATGAAAATATGTAAGAAAATTATATATAAAATTAATTAATATTTATTCAGATAACTTCAAATAGTTTATGAAGTACATACTGTAAGTAATTTTTTCCAAAAATTATTCATTGCATGAAACTAATTTTTAAACTACCACATTGTTTCCTTTTAAACACATACAAGTGATAGTAAACTAAAATTCATTAACAGTCGGTTATAATTATATGGAATATCCATTCCCTTTTAATATGTATCTCCAATAAATCAGTAACAAGCTGACATAATATTATGCAAACCATCGCGTTCCTGGACATTGTTTCTCAACGTATCCGGTACAGCGTAATGTAAAATGGGAACACAATAACTTCCCTCTCGTCAAACCTCTACATCTAGCAAAGAGCTTAATTAGACCGGAGAAAATGACGCTTGCCCACTCCAAATATAGGTCAGCAGAACTCTAATTTGAAATTTCAGTTAATACTAGTTTTGACAGATGTCCGATATGTTTTGGCTTATGCTGCTGCTTGTCAAATATTTCTTTTTTTAAAATAAAAACAACTAATTGGTAAAAAAGAACTTCTATTCCATTATCTGTTCCTTAACTGAATGGATCTTCTGATGTTTCTGAAGTTCTTTGTTATTTTTTATTTAACCTTTTTTGCTATCGTATGACGTTTTTTTTTCTTTCTTAACAAAATATATCTTCTTTTCATTTCCAGGTGAGTGGCTTTTCGTTCCAGATAATTATTGGTATCATTTTCAGTAAGGTTTCCAAACTACTATTCGGAGAGTATCGAAAACTTTTGCTATGAAAGGTACAATGGGCTGTGTTCGAAATTAAATAATGGAACTTTAGATATAAAACTAACAAATAATTAAATGGCATTAATACCTTCTTGGTTCACCAGTAAGTAAGGAGAAAAAAGCTTTCACTATATTTTACTTCACTTATTGCCATTCATTGGTCTTTATGTTTTATTTTGTATACTCCTTTGAAACTGCAAAGTTTCAGAAACAGTTCATTAAAAACCATAATTTTTTCCAGGGAATAATAAAATAGATTTAGAATAAACTATCGAGTAATCAAAAATAGAGAAAACACAAAAAATAATAGATTAGTCACTTTTTTGTAGACAATAGGAAAATGTCAAAAATTGTATAAGCAATTATAGAAAAGTCTCTTTTGGATTTACTATTAATTATTATTCATAATATATATTTTATCTATTTTGAATCCAAACGTAATGATTAGGCCTCTTTTTATTTTAAAGATTTTTGTGAATGAGAATGAAGAAACAATAATTTTCTGAAATAATTAAACTGAGCATTGCAATCAGGGAATAGCACTCCTTCATTCTTTCCTACACATAGCTTTTCTAATCATTACTGCTGTACAGATATTCGAATTTTGAATTTTCTGCAGCTAAAAATTTTGTAATTATAAAGTTAAATAGAATAATTGTTGTAACTCTTAGTTCGCCTTACATGCCTTTTGCATTTTCTTAAAAGTTTAAAAGAAATTTATGTTATTTTTACATATCTATATTCCAAAATGAAGAAACTGCGTTCGCTTATAATAAATTCAATTGCTTCTTTCGCTATGATTAGCATAATTTTTGAAGCCTTTTTATCATATTTTGCTCTACCAAGGGGCAAAACATTTCACCCCATTAAGAAGCTTATTTTAAAATAGTTACTTCGATGAAAAAAAATTGGACTATAATCTTTCAAAAACTTTTACTAAAATGATGACATCAACTTCCAAATTACTATCAAAGTTCGTATTTTAAATCTGCATTAAGTATGAAGCATAATTACCCTACTTTTAAGTAATTAACTATTCTTCAGCAATTTTAAAAGGGTTCTGATTTCCAAATTATACCAAACTCATAGTATAAAGTTACATTGAATGCAAATTGTTTGTATAAGGAATTCAATGTAACAAGAAAAAACGAAAGAAAATTTTTAAAAATTTTTATTGTTGGAACTCCATCTAAAACTTTTATTTATGTTACAAATATTAGTCATTGCAACAGAAATTTTAAAAATACACCTGAAGGGGAATAAGAAATTTATCACTAGCTTGTTTAATCTTTCGTTATATTTCACTATGTTATACTAATGTTTTCTTCGTGTTATACTACTGTTTTCTTACCGTTCATACAATGTTAATGTTTTCTATCTTCAAAGGAAGTTCAGCCACTGGGGTCTGCTATTGTAACGAGATCCTTCTTCCTTATATGCGTCTTTTTATAGGTTCTATGTGTCTGCAGTTTCTTTTCATGGACGACATTGCTCCAACTTATCGCACAGTAGCTGTCAAAATGCTGTTGAGCAGTGATGATACTGAACGCATGAATTGGCTGGCTAGGTCTTAGGATCTAAGTCCCATCGAATATGTATGGGACTTTCTGGGGAAACGCTTGGTAACTTACAGCCAGTAACGATTCTGGAGCTCCGATTGGAGGTACAAGACGAATGGGCTGCAATACCAGAACATTTCATTGACAACCTCATACTCAGCATGACCAGACGATGTGAAACCTACAATGCAACTAGAGAAGATCATATTCCCAATTAAAAGCTGGATGTGTCAGCCTAGATACCTGTCACGTGGATGTTTCGACAACTAGTCGCATTGTACTCCATGCTATTTTTTCTTTTTATCCTTTTGATTTCTTTTTTGGTAAGTTTTTCTTACACTACACATGTTCTTACGTGTTAGGTATCTTATGGTATTTTTGTGTTGATTTGAAAAGCTTTGGCAGGAGTATTGAAAATCCTATATCGTCCTTAATTTTTTCATAGCAGTGTATATATTTGGAAAACCCCTTACATTCGTATTAGGTGGCCACTACTTGTGTCGGTTCGTCAATGTAAAATATTCATCTGGAAGATATGTCAGATTGACACTGAGGTTGCAAGAGTGCCACATAATCACCATCTATAGGTGCATCTTCAAACATCCCGATGCCGGAAAATAAATTATGGTCCTATGGGACAACAATGGCTCTTGGTCATACCAAAACAACTTCGTCCAAATATTCTAAAAATTTTCCATTAATCGCCAACTACCGTTATCTTAAATTTGCTAAGATGTATGACCGAATAAGAAAAAAATATTATTGACCGGTACTTCATCGAAGCCTTCGCCGATATGTGTCACATTATAGAGAATGAGGAAGACGGAAATCTCAACTTCGAGCAGATCTCCCGATAAGGCCACCTGACGTACCATCCGCAAATATTCGAACTGATCATTTAGGACATTTCCTCGTTACACGAAACGAAAATAGGAGTATCATTGTTTGTACATATTACTTGAAGAGATACGCAATTATAAAAATATTATTAACTGCTGAGGCCATTGAAGTCTCTAACTTCATTTTCGAAGAAATCATATGAAACACGGTACTCCTATAGAAATAAGTGACCAAGGACGTTCGTTTTATCAAATATTGTGAAAGACATCAATCAGAGGTGCCGGACTTTACATTTTTGGACGACTGCCTATCATCCACAGAGCAATGATTTAACAGAAATATTTAACCGGGTGCCATCGGATATGGTGTACATGTGCGTAGAAGTCGAAGAAAAAAAATTTTGAACAATATTCTACCCTTTATTATCTTCACGTATAACTGAGCAAAACAAAATGCAGCGGGATTCAGTCCATTCTTTCTTATTCATTGAAGAAATATCCAGACGCCTCTCTACATAATTCTCCCAATCAACCCTGAAACGCACAATAATTATGCCCAATATCTTATCACCAAAGGTGAAGAAGTTAAGCAACTGACTAATATCCACTTTCTCGAAGCTAAGGCAGAGGATAAACGCTCATATGATGATAGGAATCGACCAGTCATCTAAAAGGTAGGGACATAGTTTGGTGAATATACCATTACTAAAATTTGGGAATAGTCGAGAAGCTCTTAAGATCTTAATTTGGACTGAATGTAATATGAAGAAGAAAGTATGGAAGGAAACCGAAGACGACGAAGTTCAAAGGATATCGTCCCTGTATTGAGATTAAAATCTTATATTGATCCAATTAATCAAATTGCTAGAACGGAGTACCTAAAATTTCAAGGAAACATACTGTAAGGAATCAGACAAGATTGCAGTAGGGTGCTGCTTCTTTCTAAAAATGGGGGAAATGTAGAAATATTTTTTTTCTGGCAAAGACGCAGGAACTGGATTCAGTTCTGGATTGAACTGGATTACGCTACAAACCTATATTTATTTACTCTCCGTATTAGATATTACTTGGATCCGCAGGTTGAATTCGACCTTGGTTAACAGGAAAAATATATCTGCGAGCCATATTTGTTCAAGAGAACTTATGCAGAAAAGCATGAACCAAAATGAAGTGCTTCCTCTTCTTGGTAATACATATATATCTCTCGCAGAGCTGTAAATTTCAGATAGATTTTCATCTTCCTGTTGTGGATTGTTCCTTTTGACATGCCTTGCATGCATCCCATTCCCTTCATTTGTAGTTCATTTATTTTAACCTAAAGTAAAATCTTATCTTTTTATTGTTCCTTTCAAATTGATAATTTTCCATTCTTAGGATAAATAAAAGTTCTCGAGTTGAGATTGAATTCCGTACTCTTTATTTGAATTGCTTTCTACCTGACAATATATAATTCTCCATAAAAGAATTTAGAATATTTATTATAAACATACCATTCTTATGAAAGTCTTGAGTTTTTCCATCAACTCATCACTTGTGTGTGTTGATATATTCCTTTGCAAACAATGTTTTCTCGAGTTTATTTAACATGTCTTCCATTTTGCAACATGAGTATGTAACACCTTGCGTATAATTTACACAAAAATGGATCGAAAAAAATGGAAACAAATTGTTGATATATTTACTTTACTTGAAATGTTTCTTTCGTCATCTTTTTTTAAGCAGTAGTATATACGAAATTAGCAGTTAAATAGTACTATACAACTAAAATAAATGTAATTCGTTAATATCGAATGAAACTGTATTTTCTTAAAGATAAATTGCATTAATCCCGTAAATGAATATTTTTTGTTCATTTCTTTATAACTAGTAAAAGTATCTTGAACTTGGGAGTGAAATATTTAAAGAATCTAAATACAGTACTGGAAATCAATATTTTCAGGCCTTGAATATCGTGACTTTTTTAATATTTTTTACTATGTTCATTGGAAGTTAAAGAATATAAGATATCATGAATATCATTAGTCAACTTATATCCTGTTTCCTCATTTCCATGCCACTTATTTAGTGAATATTGCATATTATATGAGATTAAATATAGAAACTGTGCATTTGTATTATTTACTATTGAAAACAATATCATTTTAATCGTATTAAAGCAAAACAAGTATGTTAAACTGTCTTTTAATTTAATATAATTTAAGAGAGTTGCAGAAGGAAAAATGACATTTTTTTTTTGTGAAAAATATTTATTCTTCATAATAACCTCTGTTAAACATAAGTAATTTTTAGCGTTTCTCAATGATATATTTTAAATTCTCTTGTGAATAAAAAAGTAGTGAATTAAGACAGAAATTTTAGTTATAGATTATTATATTTGAAAGTTGAAATTCCGTATTAAGAGTGATTTTTTTTTAAATTTGTCGAGATATTGTATTTGAAACTGGAGACAGTAACGTTGAAAAAAAAATTAATTATATGATCCAAGTTGAGCATCGTTACTTTCGCGAAACATGAAATGTAGATGGTGATGGATCCTGTTAATTTAAAATTGATTGGCTATTTTCTCTACTACTTCCTACTTCAGATATTTTTTATCATAACTTCTTTATATATAAAGTAAACCTCAACTCACAAAGCATTTATCAATATCTTGCTCTTTAATGCAATGTACGTTAATTGAACTTTAATATTTACTTTTGCTTTAACTATGGCTTACTGATCCCATCACATAATTCCCGTAAAGTGATCTCAGAAATCGCTAATCTTAAAGTATTATAAAACTAACTCCAATTATTATATTTTGTTAAGTTTTAAATAAAATGTACGATTTTCTAGATCCTTAATAGAATTAAGTTGGATATTATAAGATCCTATAGTATTTCCATACTTTATTTTCAGAAGAAAAATCAATTATGTTATTTTCATTGAAAAGGAATCTATTTTAATAACCAAAGAATATTTTTAAAGAAAAAAACTTTGACATAAAGAATATTTTCGACCATTAAAAATTTCTAAATGTAAAAATTTACATAAAATATTTAAATTTTCAAAATAATATTTACCTTATGAATATAAGTCAAAACGCAACATTGAAACAGTCAACACAAATTATTTAAAGCTCACTGATTTTAGGATTCCACACATTGAACGTTTTTTTTTTTTTTTTTAATTTTATTTTACGTTTCTTCGCAGAATATCTCAGAGAAGTTTTTCATCAGGTTTTTAAGAATTATTTAGTATGCTATTTATATTCTAGTCCCATAGCTTTTAATTATCAGCCTAAGGACTCTGGGCCAATTGTTGGCAATTAACATTCGATTCATATGAGTTTGAGCCAATTGCTTGGTAAATTTTAGCAAGAAATCCTTTTTGTACGTATTTGTAGAATAAAGTCTAGAATAAGACATAAGAAATTACAGAGGAGATATCGAGAACTGTATAAAAAGATACAAAACCTATGTCTACATTTGACGGCCACTTGAATATATTTAATTTGTATAACTCAAATAATTTCTATCACTTTTAGTATGGTTAAATATTATTATTTTTTTCTGATTTCTTCTAAATGATCTATCAGTTGCATTTCTATGGCACATGATCAATATCAGAAGAATTTATTTTCTTAATGGATGCAAAGAAATATTGGTCATACCATTTCAATCTCAGAAAGCTCACTATATGATATGCTATTCACATATATCTTATTATCTTTTGAGCGATATAGACGAGAATTCTCCTTCCTTTCTTTTCTATCTTCAACCATTAAAATAAAGATATAGCTTTAGTAAGCCACAAGGAACCAGAATATTAATTAGAAAGCACTTTCTCACTATTTCTTAAGTACTCCCATCATCCCTGCTGCACAATATGCTAGACCATGGAATTAAAAATGATGGATTTAATATCATGTTTTAGCAATGATCTTTCGCATATAATCTTGAAATTTTTTTGGTGGAGGGTACTTGGAAATACAAGGGTCACTTACGATTTTAATTCATTTTATGTTTTATTTAACATCTTCTTATCCATAGATGTTGTAGAGTATGTGAGTCCTCACAACAGCAGTAAAGGTTAATGATATCTAATGGCTTCTTAAAAAGGATGACTCATATTTGAAATACTTCCTCTCATGGAAAAATAAATTTTCAATCCAAAAATATTTGTTTTATTTTACTAGAGTGTTAATTGCAGTACGATTTTTTTAAAATTCTGTTTTTTGTTTAAATGAGATCTTTTTTTCTTCTAAATTTATTCACGAAATTTACAAACAAATCTAATTTTTTTTATTTTATTCATTCAAGCGAAATTTCTATCCATACTAAAGTAAAAAATAAATAGTGATTGGTTTCTACCCGTATGAGTCCTCAAAAATACTGAATTTCTTTGAATATTATTTGAAATTTATCCTGAGATTGGAAATTGATTTTTAATATCACAGGAAGACACTCTAAAATCTAAGATATTTAAAACAATATTATACAATCCTTTTGAACACCGTTTCTTCTTTGAAACATTGCCTTACTTTTTGCTTCCTTAAATTTCTGCATCAACATTTTATTTAGACTTTAATGGAGCCACTCCTACGCCCGGATGAAGAATGGAGAAATCATAGAATCTACAAGTAATGCTCTGATTAAACTACAGTAACTGAGAAGATCTAACCATAAAAGCGGCTGGCAAAAAGCAATAATAAGATTCGTCCTACGCTACGCCCACTGATCAAACGATCGACCATTAAAACAAAAATACAAATATTGTAGACAAGGACGTCTTGACAAATCGGATAAAAGTAATTTTTTGGTTGAGTAGTACCTTAAAACAAATTATTCACTTTCATTCCCAGTTATTTAAGAAAAATTTAAACAATTTTCATCATAAATTCTTATGAAAATATAATATAACAAAAACTTGTAATAGAAGATTTTAATGCTTAAGTAAAGAAATGCTAAAATTCTGATTAAAATAAATTAATTAACAAAGCCCATTTAACATCCCAGACTTTAATAGTTCCAAATTTCTTTGAGAGAATTGAAAAAAATAAACCTGATATTTTAAAATAAATGTTTATTTTTAATCTAAGAATTAATAGTGAAATATTTTATAATATATAAAAAATATTTTACTTTAAATAACGATAAGAGTTGATATTGGCAGTTTCAGAAAAAAAATTAACTATCATTTAAAATAGTTAAAATATAAAATAAATAATGGTTCTAAAAAAGATTACAACATCATTTATGCATTTTTAAATAAACTATTTTCTTACAACATTTTTGTTAATGCTTATTATATCATGCGATAACAAAAACAAAAGACTAATATGTCCATACAATAAAATAAAAAAAAACATAGAGCCTGTCATTCACAAATAATCTGATTAAAAGCCGTTATTACAGAGATATTGATTTAAAGTAAACGAAAAAGAAAATATGACAGGATTTTATGTGGTATAATTTTAAGAAAAATCAATAGCTTTTAACTCAATGCTAAAAAATATGTTATAAAGATGATGAAGAAACTTTTTATCAGTCCCATCGACCAGTATTGAAATTCTTGTGGTAAGCAATATAAAACAAAAATTCACTTACAGTGGATATCCAAGGTCACGGAAGCTTCTAGAGGTGGTGATATTTTATTATTAGTTGTTTGGCATGTGAGAGTAGCCATTAGGTCGCGCCTCTGCAGTTTTTCGATAAAAAGCTCATTTCGTGTAATTCCATGGTCGAGCACCTCGTAACTGTCGTCAATAATTCTGCGACTTCTCCACCACACCAAGGAGGGGATCGGCTTACCTGAAAAAATGGAAGGAGTTTAGTTTTTTGATCCCACCTCATATTTTTAATCAGTTAGTAATTAACTGTAAGCAGATTATGATGTTTATATAATTCACTTTTAATATCTTAGTGGATTAAATATTCACTTCATAACTATTATGTGGAATATTATTACTGAAAGCTATTTATTTAAGGAACAGCTGTTAATACACATATTTATTCTTATTTTCATTCAATTTTTTTTTTTTAAATGACTTACAAATGCATCATTTTGATTTTTTGATTGATATTTTTAATAATGACTTTAAGAGTGTAAAATTTGCAGTGGTAGCTCATGTGGTAAGCAGAGTGTTGGTGATTGTTTATTTATATCACACTGACGAAGGCTATTGGCGCTAGATGTCGTAAATTTGAACTTTGGTCAAGTGACGAGGACGGGGCCGAAGTTGGCACTTTCCTCTTCAAACATCCACAACTCTTCAACAGGCGGAATTTAGATCTCTACCAGATTTAACATGTACAGGCACGCTGCAGGGTTATTCTTCAGTGGCTTGAGAGCTCGAAAAAAGACTTGAGAAAAACAACGCCGACCGCGACCACGATCATGACCACTTGGCTACCGCGGCCATGTAAAGAAATACCAACGGTCTGAGATGTATCCAGTTGGGCATCCTCCTAAGTGCTGACTACGCCCGATGATGCATAACTTCGGTGATCGGACTAGAACCGATGCTTTCAGCATAGTATGGCCATTGGCTTGTAAAGCACAGAGTGCGAACTTTGCGAGTGCAGATCATTAATCACTGGCTGAATTTTCAAAATAAAAATATGAAAACTGTTTCATTTTCCTTTTATTTATTTTTATACGTTTATGTATGTATTTGAACAATATCAGACAAATTGCAGCATATTTCACTTTGACCAATTTAAATAAAAATTGCAGCATTGAAACTCGCAATAGCCGATTAGTGAAAGAGTAGAACCCACATACTTAATTACACCTGTCTTACGAAAATTGATTATTTGTTAAACGTTTTTATAGCAAGGTAACACAATTAGCCAGATATTCGTATTTATAAAAGGTAGACAAAAGTAAACGTTCCTTTCATTAGTCATATTTAAAAAATTCCAATTGATTATATATATAATATTTACCTTTTTCTTATATATTCTGCACATCCTGTGATATTTTTACCACTCCCAGTCAGACCGAGATAATTCGTAAGGATATATATAAAGATATATATATATATATATATATATATATATAGGAAGAATGTATATATGGTGGTTCTGATAACTGATGATACAAAAAACAAAATAGAGAGTTAATCTAGGTAAAGCACAAGTTCTTTCTGATAATTTTTTTAAAAAAGCGAACAACTTACAACAAATGGAAAGGAAGCATAATATAGAGTTACTGGAAGATCAAACTCGAGATAATGCATTTAAGCTGGGCAACTCCCACGAAAGCAATTCTAGTCATTATAAAATTACCGAAATGAAGAATGGATGATAATCAGGTTGCACATATATAGGGAAATGTATAGACGAATGATATTTGTTTCGTTGTCAAGCAGAGAACAATTTGAATTATTCCGTGGACCGAAGCCCTTCAAGGGAATTCAACAAAGCTTAGAAGACGAAAATGTACATATCACTGTTTCTGGCACTTGCCCAGAAATTGTAATTAATAAATTACACAGGATATCTGATGAGTGAAAAAGAAATTACATTTACCCAAAAGATGAAAATATTTTTTTTTTCGAAGTTTACTAATGGAAAAATAAAAGAATGGAGAGCGATGATATTGTTTAATGAAATTCAAATTTGTATTATCGAGTTCCACCTCATCACCAAAGATTCATAATGATACAATATTTTTACAAAAATATTTATTTTAATTACATCCATTTCATGCTATTGTTTTGAATAATGTTACTGTATATTTATTGTACTAGTTTCCATAGCATTTTACAAAGATCTTTCTGAAAAAACTTGAAATAAAAAAAATACTTTTCAAATCATGCATTAATCTAGAACAATTAAGTTTCTTAGTAATCTTACCTATAGAATTCAGTTTAATGAAAAAATAAATAATTACTACATTATCAACGAAAATGTGCTCCAAAAACATAAATGAAACAAAATTCATATATTATTATATCATTATTCTAATAGATAGCAGACAAAAAAATAGTAATTTTTGATTATATTAATCAATTACTTTTGTCATTTCATCTACTAACGATTTTTTTCTGATGTATCCAAAGTTTAATTGCGTTAAAATAATTTAAATATTTATCATATTCTTATACTCCTCATTATTCCTATATGGGTAATATTGTAAACAGTAAAATGCAGTTTTATTATTTTGGCATTAGAAATTTGTTTCAACATCTTACAAATCACTTTTTTTCCGGGACCCGCTTTTGTTCAATCTGGCTTAGGTCTTTGAAATAATTTAAGTAAGCTTTCGGAGCAATGCACGCAGCAAAAACACAAATTTTATCTCAATGATTTGATGCGTTAATTTTTACCCAAGTCTAAAAATAATAAAAAGGAATGTTCCGTAAATTTATAATACTATCACAAAAATATTTATCGCTAAATATAGTTACAAAAATGAAATGTAGCATGTCAAAATATTTACATACATATTATTTCTTTTGTCATGGAAATTTTAAATTTTAAATTGCCATACGACATATTCCAATATATCGGGTAATTTTCAAGGTCGAAAGGTTTAAGATGCCGTGCATTGATTTATAAACTTTAATTATCGGTTCAGTCATCACGAGGAGTTAAGAAGCGCTAAAGCAAGTGTCAATATATGCGTTAAAATTATCTTGTATTTTGTCCCTTAATAGGTTTTTCGAATATCTCTAATACTAATAATCGTGGATTACAGAAATATGTACATAAGCTATTTCTACGACTCTTTAATACATACAATAACAAAAAAATTCCATGATTGAAAAATTTAATTTTTGACATTAATTAACAACCATTTTCCATTAATCTATCAATTGTGATAATTCATTAACAGAATAATTTTTCCACTTAAATTCCTAGAATTGGTACTAATAACGACCAGTTATGACTGAAATTGCAAATGCTATAAAGGGTGCAAATTTTTTGATGATTATTCATGTGCAAACTTTCACACAGCATTACTCATCCTCTTGCGGAATTATAGCTAGCGTACTTGCAGTTGCTTTATCTAGCTTTGTTGTTTCTTATAAATTTGATCTTTTTTTCGTTGTACGGCGGGAAGTGTCAAGTTTTATACAACTTTCACAAAGGCTTAAGGATCGGTTAACTGCTTATAGCAAAAAGGCATTCCTTACATGTATGTTACATCTTTTCTACTACTGTGTTTTGTACCGCAGATAAATTACCTATAAGGAGTTTTCTTAAAAGCACAATATTTCCTCAATCCAGAAGTTACAGTTGTAATTAATGGTTGGAACATAGAAAAACATTCTTCTTGGTATGACACACAGATAGTAATACAACTCCTTTTTATTCCCCAGACGATATTGACACAAGATGTGTTCTTCCTCGTAATTCACAACAGGAATCCTTCCGAACACATCTGCATTTTCATCAATTAACTTTTGATGAAAAGTTTTCTTTTGGTATATACAGCAAACTCTTCAAGTTTTTCCTGTTTCTTGAAAGATTTGATAAATAAGATGTGATGTGTTGATGACGAAAACCGGAAATTTCTCATTTTAAAGTAATGCATCCATATAATTATAAGGGTGTGGAGAAATTATAACAGTGATGCAGGAAATCATAGGTAGTCATATAAGATCAATTTGTCCTTACTTGATTACTGATTTCCGTCATTTATTTTTCTTTAGACTACAAGAATGCATAAGTAAAAGTATTATTTAATAATGAATTAATATGATAAGGCCATAAAGTTTTCTCATAAGGTCATATGTTTTTTTTTTTTTTTTGCTGTGTAAAAAATACTGAATTCGTAGCCACAATTCTTGGCGTTAATAAATTTCTTGGGTGTTCTGGTTATTTCCCGGGAACGCTAGTAATGATTATTTACAAACTATTTTAATTATCCAATGATTTATTGTTTCTGTGATATCGAATGCATTGATCAACTCATGAAAAAACTTATTTTCAGCTATCATTTTGAGTAACAAATAAAAGTATGTCTTTGAAATTTCTTGACTTCCTTTGCTCTATAACAAACTGCATCACTTAGGTAAAATAAAATTTTTAAGCTTATAACAGAGTTACATACACAAAATTGAATGTATGTATCTTGCCTCTAAAAGGGGTAAAATTATTACTCTCTTAAAAATAACATTTCAACAAAAATGTACTTTATAATACTATTTGCTAGAAATCGGATGTTATTTAAAAATCTGAATTTAATACCATTTTTTCTACGCGAACAATCCTATTAAATTTTATGTATAGATAAACCTTTGAATAAGATTGTTTTTATTTTGCATTTCTTTCTTTTTTTGTAATTTATTACTTTTTCGGTTGAATCTGAAAGGGGAATAAAAGGTCCAAAGACAAAAATGCATTCTTTTCATGTTCAATTTTGTATAATAAGATGATTGTAGTTTGAATTTATAAATTGAATATATGTTAGTATATTTTAGTTATTATTTGGTCATTTACATATATCGCCAACAAAATGAATGAGATATCAAATTTAAAATTATATAATCCAAAAAATAAGAGATATTAAATAATGTGAAATATAAGAGGAAGACTCTTCTCTCATTCTTCTTCTCTTTTCATAATCAAATTCAATGACGCATTTACTTTACTCACAAAAAAGGAATGTCTTACAATACCAATGTCTTACCGGAAAAACATTAATAATACATTATTCGAGTTTTTACTAGACATAACATTGGAATTCGAATTTTTCTCATTTACCAATGCATTCGAATATTAAGTTAACCCTAAATTTAAAGAAATCAAATGAAAGAAGAATTCGTTTTCGAATACTTTTCATAACTTAATAATCCTTCGAACTCCTTCAATAAGACTTTGAATCGTTAAAATATGGAATATATTTGATATAATAAAGGGATTTCCCCCTGATCTAGCGCTATTCTGTGCAAATTGCTTCTAGATGATTTCTTAAGCGAATAAATATTTTAAGGTACACAAAATGAATGTAGCTTTTATTCTGAATAGCATTGTATCCAAAACTGCTTTCAATCTTGAGTTGGACGCTTCTTTCCGACATTAATTCAGTAGAATGACAGAAGCAATTTATCTTCAGAATTAGGATTCTGAAGATTTATTGGAAAAAATTTCGGTGTATTATTTATCTTTCCCTTCCAATATTTATAGGTTCAAACTCAAATAATTAGTTTCTTTTTCAAGAATATAAGCATAAAATGTTATTCTTATTAGGGCATTGAGTAACAAATAAACTGTTGCAAAACATTTTGCTTTCAAATATATGATACTTTGTAGAAAGGTAATATATTTTAGCCTTTTGACTGAAGAAGAAATATTTTAGCACCTTAAGCACTCCTTCATAAAGATTTATAAAAATTATGCCTTCATAAAAATTACGAGGTCCGTCGCCAGTAGCCATCGTGTTGCTTCTAATACGATGTTAATGCAATCAATCTATAATTACCTATGTTCCATTTTGCGATGGTATGTCATCAGTAAAATAATTATTTTGTAAGACATAAGTAATTGAAATATTTTGAAGTGTTGAAATTCTTCAGAACCAGGAGATATATTTATATGAATAAAAACCCTTTATATGTATTATATTCCCATAAATTATATTTATTAAATAATCACAATAATAAAAATATTACATATTGCATATTTACCCGAAAATTCATTTTTTTAAAAAAAATGAATGTACATATTTTTACTGTGAAACAAATTTAAGGTATATGTAATAAATAAATTCAGTTTTATTCATTTCTGAAATATTTCCCTTCTCTAAATCACACGTATCTAACTAAAACTGCACAAAATAAGAGTTTAGTAAAATATCATTTAATAAGGAATCCAGTTTTTCAGAAATATATGAATAAATTTTTAAGTGGTCGTAAGCGAGCAACAGACGTTAGTGAAGAATCAACATGTGCGTAGAAGAACGTGGTTCCGAAAGTAAAATCAAGAAAATATTCTCAAGGATACTGAAATTTTAAGCTTACAAATATTCAAATAAATAAAGAAAAAAAGCTCTTGAGAATAATTTGTGAAAAAACTTTGCGTTGGACAGCATAAGGCCTAATAAACGTAAATGACAGTTGGAAACTCCTCGCAGTGAATACATTAGTTAGCATCAAATATTCTTCAAATTGAAATTAAGATCGTATGATGGATAAATGTCATTTTTAAAAAAAACTTAGAAAAACTTTTGATGAAAATACAGTTTGGCTAATCCACTTGGCACACTTTCAAATGCCACCAAAATTGACAAAAATTACTTAGGTTGCTACGTCTAAAGCCATCGT
This sequence comes from Nephila pilipes, assembly GCA_019974015.1. Classification (NCBI taxonomy): domain Eukaryota; kingdom Metazoa; phylum Arthropoda; class Arachnida; order Araneae; family Nephilidae; genus Nephila; species Nephila pilipes. The sequence goes on from BMAW01066146.1 coordinate 23,960, forward strand.
AGCACAAAGAAAATAGAGTTGCCACATTTGGCAAAATATCGTCAAATTATTCTCATCACTTAGGTTGATTGGAGTAACTGCATCACAATGATAGCTTTACTTCCCTCTTACAAATGTTCATATTATATAACTAAATATAAAATTCCCCTTACCATTGGTGAAGAGCTTCTTTTACAAAGGAGATTACAGAAATTGTGCTTGGAGATAATTTTGCCGATGAATATCATTTCATACCTGTATCATGCAATACTATTTCCTGACATATCATTAACATGATTGAAGATGTACAGCATCATCCTTACGGGAAATTGTAGGACAAATTGTTTTATATTCAGTTTTCTGAAGCAACAGATAACAATAAAGATTCTTATTTAATTATCTATGTTTAAAAATTACGAGTCCGTCGCCAGTAGCCGTCGGGTTGCTTCTAATGCGACGTTAATGCAATTAATCTATAATTACCTATGTTCCATTTTGTGGTGGTATGTCATCAGTAAAATAATTACTTTCCTGCATTAATAGAATTCAAAACAACAACATTCACATTATTTGATATCATATATGATTTTATAAACGAGGCAAACATGGAGAGTAAAAATTGTTTCGTAATATTCACCGATGGGGTTCATTCAATATCTGGAAAATTCAAAACTATAGAAGCACCTGTGAAACATAAATATTTACAGTGTCTTTGGACACATTGCATGATTCACTCGATAGCACTGACTATCAATATCTGCCCTGTTTGAATATTATTCTAACGACGGTTGTTAATGTTGAGAATTATATAAAATTGACATCCTCTAAAATCAAGAATCATTTCTGACCTTTGTTGAGACATGAGTCCAATAGTTATTTATTGCAGGGCCAAATTGTTATCATTTGGAGAATTCTGCAACGTGCTTACGAATTAAAACAAGAAATCGCCATTTTGCTATCGGAGAGAAACCGCCCTTAAGCATGAAATTTCGAGAGAGTTTATAATTAATGAAAGTGAGCCATGTATATATATATATATATATATATATATATATATATATACTTGGTCGACATATATTCAAGAAAATAAATGTCTTGAATCTTCAAAGAGCTAATAAAAAAAATGATAGATTTTAGGGATAAAATGTGTTTGCAAAAATTATATTTACAGAACACACACAGAAATTACAGCAAAAAAAAGTTTTCAAATGAGGATAAATTTATTAAAACTTCCAAAGTTGAAAAAAAACAATGTTTTTGTAATAATTGAAAATAACTTAGACATGCTTTCAAAAATAATTCGAAATTTTTTCCCAGCTGATGTAAATTTGGTATCATTTTACCATTAAGAATACATTTCAAATTATTCCCAAAGATCTCTCAACCGCTGGTGAAAAAACTTCATAGACATCAGCGAACAAGAGAAATAAAGATCCAATTTTATTATAACTCACCCTTTGAATTTTGGGCAGGTTTGGAAGACAAATTTTCTGTACTAAATAAAACAGAACTTTGTTTGCTATTACCTTTATTTACAACCAGAAACCAGTTTTCTACGTTAGATTACTAGTTTTTTCGTTCTGAAAAATGTTTTTTTTCCCCTTAAAACCGGGTTTTTCTACAATGGCTGCTTTGAATTCCATAAATGGACTGAGCAAAATGTAAAAAAATAACTCAGAATTTTTTTCTTCTGTTATTAAAAATTTCATCAAAAATTTTGCATTGTAAGAAAGGCGTTAGAGAGACACTAATAGTTATAAGACTTGTTTTAATTTAGAGTTGGTAAGTTAATAATTTAAAGCATTGTGTAGTACTCATACAATCATATTCACAAGTGTATTATATCAGTTTAAATGTGCATTTCACTTTTATTGTATCAAAATTCCTTTTGTTTTCTGTTACGTTCAATAAATCAATTAATAACTTTGGTAATATTTTCATTCCGATATGCTCGTGTCCTTTCTTTAATGTTACCAAGCTCAACTACTGGACACACACAACATGCTTAACATCATTGCTGGACGTTGGAAATACAGAAAATAAGCTTTGTGTTAAAATATTTGTAACTTAAAATGTAGATATAATAAGAGTATGTTTATAAAGAAATACATAAAAAATGAATTAATTTATTTCCCACTTTGGAATAAATATTTAATATTAAAAATCAGTTACTACATACGTAGTTTAGAATTTGTAATATATAAGCGAAATACCACTTACTGACTCATCACGAGATCTCAATGACTATACAACCGATTTACTTGAAATTTAGCATAGTTACTCATTTTGCGATGTAGACGGTCACTAAGAACGGATTTTACGGAAGTCTTATCCAAAATGTAATTTTCATCCGTTAATCTACTCTTATCCGTCGGTTATTTAATTTTGGCGACTTTATCGCCAAAAATGATACGACCGACGCCAAACGGAATATATTTTTTTATATGCATACTGTGTATTGTCACCCATTAAGTTTATTTGGTGAGATTTGAGAAATACCAAATAATTTTATATTGAAAGGAAATGGAAAAATACCAAATAATTTTATATTGAAGCACTGACGGAGGATTGGCAAGATTTTGGCGAAGGGCCACTTTATGTGAAATTTCGTACTTGTCCAAAATAGAAAACGTACATATTTAGCGATAGAAATAAATGAGTTTAGATTAAATTGAGTTTCTGAATTTGGAATGTAGTTTAGCTCCAAAACTTAGCGGGATTTTGAAAAATACTAAAATGGCGATTTTTTACGGAGTTGCACTCATGCAAAACAATCTTTGTTTACTGGAGGACCTCGCTACATGCATGAACGAACTCAAGAGGCTATGACATACTTAAGACATTTTGGACGTCCCGACTTGCACGACTTTTTTTAGGATTGCAGTCACTTGCAATTCTAAATGGTCAGAAATCAAAATGTCTTGAAGCAAGGACAAAAATCTTATGATAGACACGATGCCATTGCGAGGGTATTTCACTTGAAAGCTAAGCACAAGATGTATCTTCTGACAAAAGGTTGCATCTTTGGCAATACTAGGTGTAACATGTATACGGTGGAATGAATTTTATCCATATTATATATGTATGAGGTGACTTTTTACTAATTTTTTCTTATTTTTCTCACATATTTTATTTTCGAGGTTAACCATTATTATAGATAATCAATTTCTTAAAATTTTAAATTTAGATTGTCATTAAAGTTTTAAAAAATGAAAATTTTCTTGATATCTTACATATAGCTTCCAAAATATTATATTATCATCTGTCCAGCGAAGGGGGTGGGTATCAGCTAGTATATATATATATATATATATATATATATATATGAAACAATTTTAAATTATATGATTTTGTTTTACATATTAAAATTTAAAAAAGGACATGGATTCATCATTTTTATTTTTCTGTCTAATAAAGAAAGAAATTGAATAATTAATTGATACTGATATTTCGATCAAATACATTTTTATATGTTTATTCTTCAACGAGTATTTTTATATACTAAGCGCGTATTAGATTTAATTAAATAAAATAGAATCCTTAACCTTTTCAAATTACGCATTGTTTTGTTAATCATTAAACATTTTTTACTATCTTCCTTAACTATTTTAAGCATAACAGTTTTCTATGTCAATTCTTAACTTTCTTATCTCCTCTAAATTTGTAAGAAATAGTTTCATATTTTGTTCAAGTACGTTTGCATCTAAGAATAAAATATATTTATATGAAATTGCATTATATTGTCAAAAGGATTCTAGATATAACTAACTTTTCTAAAATTTTAGTTTACCCGTAATATTCAAAATTTTCATATCAGTTATATATTTCCACCGTAATAGAATTCATACAGTTCATATTTTGCTCTCTCAATCTGAAAAAAAGTGCTGTAGATTTATTTTTCTAATTTAATTTCTCATAAAAAATTATATTTTATTTAGTTTAATTATAAAAATTTTATACATTGCTTATAACACTACAATATACGACCTTAATATTCTGTTCTTATGCAACAATACATTATTATGCGAGTTTATATTTTTTTCTGAGTACTTACTATGCTTTAATATAGGTTTTATTCTTCAATGTTATAACTGTTCGCTGAAAGAGTTCTAAAATATTTAAAACTTTGTTAATATAATCATAAATAATAAAGAACAATACAGGGATATAACAATTTACGCTTCATATTTGTCAAAAATATTTTTTTGTAATCTTAATGTTTTGCTTTTTTCATTTGCCATGCAATTTGTTTCAAGTTGTTGTTTATGCTAAAACATCTGCTGACACTTAAAATTAGTTAAACGTTAAAAATTTAAACGAGTGATTATATTCATTGAGGATTATAGAAGTTCTACTTTTAATAATAAAGCTTCTATTATAATTAGGCATATGCAAAATAAGGAGAGAAAATAATTGTATATATTAAAATGTAGTTTCTATAAGTAACATAATTTTTTAAATCATTAATTCAATTTAAAGCGAATTTACGCTTACTAATTAACTTAAGTAAATTGTGTTATTATGGTCATGATTTGCAACTATTGAAATGGCATTACAATTATTTGAAACACATTTTTATTAGGTAAATTGAAATAATTCTGATTTTTATTACATGCAAAAAAGGTACAAAAGCTATAAAACTGTCATTTTACAAGATATTATCTCACTCTTTTCTTACATACTTTAATATTTTGAAGTATTCTAAGAGGCTTAATGTTAAGATTAATTATTCATTAAGTTACTATTCATACTGTAATTCATAAATCATACTTCCTATGTTTTAAATTTGAAAATTCAAACAAATGTGTCTACAATTAAAATTAACGTGACCAAATGATTATACAATATATTAATACAATGTTTTTGGTTTATCTGATTTACAAGTTAACATATTGAATTATTTTTAATACATCACTTGAGTCACGCAACAGACGCAATAATTCATAAATATATTTTGAATTATGATGGTTTCAAATTATTTCATATTTCATTACATGGCAATTGAATCTTATCACTCTTTAATTTATGACGCTTGATTCTAAAGATCAAGGCATAAATTCAAAATCACATTTGCCATTTGTCCCCTAGATTTCATGCTAATACACTAATAGCACATAAAGTGTTTCATTGCGTTCTTAGTCATAATAAAACCTACTAGTATCGTCATAATGGTTCTCTCTTGAACAATAAGTCTGTCTAATATAATAGTTATGGAACATCCCGATGGGTTTCTGAAAATTTAATATTACTTTCACAGAGATGCTTCACTTCCAACGAATAGCCATGTCTAGTCCCAAATGTAAATTAATAAGAAAAGTTTACTTAATCATGGCTTAAAATTTAAGTTGTAATTTTTACAACTTATATCAGATAAGCGAAATTAAACTCATTTTGTAAACAATTATATTTCTAAAATGCGATGTAATGACATCTCATCAAACTGCTACCGTATAAAGTCATTTAAAGTAATAAAATCGAATACACATATAAAATAATGATGTGTAATAACTTTTACCAAAATATCGGAAAATTATTTTTACTTTAAGATAACCATCTTAACCCAAATGGGTCTAACCAAAAAATTTCTATAATTATATTTCCTTCAGTTCCTATCGAGTCCATCATCTCTTATATTTCAAATATACCTCAAATAGATACAATTATTTAGGTTATTAATTTCCAGATATGTGTGACTGTTTATTACTGAATAAAATAAAAAAATGCATCTTACCTATTTGGGTGTAATCCAGCTATATCGCTTACAAACATTGAATTATATAAAAATGAAATTTGGTTCTTTTTTTTTTATTAAAATGAATTTTGAATACTATTTCATTGGTAGACCAAGAAAGTGATTTAAGCACATAATGCGTGATGTTGGGTTATTCGGGAGCAATTTTTGCAGAAGTTGCAGCTCCTTTCCTATCAAATGAAATGTGATTACCCAAATTAGATGAATATAAGAAAAATACCATGTTTTGATTTGTAAGAGTGTATATATATATATATATATATATATATATATATATATATATATATATATAATCTAAATAGATTTGAAGGAGAAAAAGAGAAAAAGATAATGAGTAATCGGTAGGTGTTAGTAAGTTTAAACTTGGAGTGAATTAATATAATTGATAGTCTCTTATTATCAGTTGAAAGTAATTTCTGCTTAAATTAAGTGGTAATAGATATTGAAACAAAGCATTTAGAAGGGCCTTATTCGAAATGACTGACTTGATAAGCTATAATTATATTGTTTAATTGTAATTTAGGATTCTGGGGTATTGATAGTTATTTAAGAGAGAGGGCTCTTGCAAAATCTATGAAACCTAATAAAACATACTGTGCAATCGACATCTTCCATCGTTAGTCGTGACAAAACTAAATGGTATTAATTCCTTCCATAATCATTAATTTACTACGTAGAGTGGAGAATACTATAGTACATAATTACAATTCAATACCATTTTGCATTAATTTTATTTTTCTAACATATGATAGGGAAACCTTTTTTTTCTTATTATTTAACTTTTAAATGAATATATTCTTATATCATATATGTTCAAAAATAACAATTATGTAAACTCTTATATGTTGTCAATTATGTTCTATAACGCCAGAGTCTCAGAAGGAAAGAAAATAGTTTAAATACAAATTTATATTATAATGAAACTAAAGGTGGCATGCTTAAAAATTATTTGTAGTACATATTGTATTCCAAGAGACAACAAGTAGATGTATGTAATGTATGTTTAACTTAGAATATAATTTACTTGTCTGCAATAAATGCATTTGTCAAAAAGCGCTTACAATAAAAACTAAGTTTATAAAGTTTTAAACTAAGTTATTAAGTTTTAAAACTAAGTTTAAAACTCATTTATAAAAATGTCTTTTTATAAATGAACTTAGAGATCCTCTGCCAAATTTCACAAAAGTATTAGCATGTACAAAACCTCAGTAATAACGAAAAAGAAATTGACAGTATCAGCAAATGAAAGACCGTAAAAAACAGAACGGAAGGGAGGAAGTTGTAAAGAATGCAATAGAAAAACAGATCGTAAAATACATACGCGATGGACTTCTTGTTTAGTTTTTCTTTGTCAAAAGTATGTAAATATATACTGTAAATCCTTTTTTGTCATAAAAAATGTATCAAAAATGATGGAATTAAAGCTTAGTAAATTTATTTTTAGTTTTTTTAAAAAATTTCTTCCTATTCTTTTAAACCCTCAAACTGCTTATACAAACAATATATTGGACAGACAGCAGACATAAGGAAGAAAGAAGAAAGTGTGGGGGTGATGGAGAATAACAATATATATATATATGAAACAAAATAAATCCAAATAAAATTATTTGTTGTACATGTAGTTTATAACAAACATAAAATAGATTAAGTTTAATTGGAGGAAAATTTAACATGCAAAACGTAATTTTTTTCAGCAGAGGAAAGATGCTAAATACATCATTTAAAATAAAACAGAAAATTAGGTTTCGAACTTCAGTTATTATGGAAAGCATAGATTAAAATGATTTACTGTAAGAGTCAGGTGGCAGTGGTAGCCTAGTGGTCATGGTAGAGGACTCGGGGATGGCAGTTTTCATCGAGTGACTTAAACTCTTCCCGATGATGTGGTGAGGAAGTTAGGAGGCGGAGATGCCAACTCAGGTGTCATATTAATTACTTGACCGAGGCTCAAAATTACGAGGTCCGACACCAATAGCTATAGTACTTTTGCTAGTGCAACGTTAATAAAATTAATTAACCTGTCTATGAGTCAGGTTTAAGTTAAAGCCTGCCCAGGTTAAATAAGTATCATCAAATGATGCCTATCTTCATGTACGAAGTGTAATTATTGTTACGTTTTAAAAAAATCAAGAAATATGTATGTTATTTATTAATATTCTTTTAATCTCTTCATAATATTACGTGAATGTATTGCTTAATTTTTACTAATTTCTCACTACTACTATTGTAATGTGTTAAATAAGTTGTAAGCAAACGAGTAGTTCTAACGAGAAAGTTCAAGTATCATTAAAAATGGTTTGCTCCCTAATTCTGATAACTAATTTACTTTGGTCATTATTTTATACTTTACTCTTAACGTTTGCCGCGAATAATAAATAAAATACTTGATTCTTTATTTGCATTAAATATTTTTTGCCTCGTAAAATGTACTATTTTCTCAAAACCTTCGCTGGTCCTAATTTAATTAGTCGAATGGATCTTTTGTAATCTCTTAATCTTGTTCGTTAAGCACTAAAATGGAATCGTGAATGACTTTTTTCCTGTTTTTTCCTCTTTTTGTCGCTCAATTTTTTTTTCTCCTGGAATGCCACACATCAAAAATATGAAGCCAACTAATTGAAGAATTTTTGTTACGCTCCCATCAGCTCAGTTTGCTTAATTAAAAAGATAATGCCTAATCAATTTTTTCCTTGCAGAGAAGAAGGGAAAAAACAGCTGGGATAAGAAAGTTTTCTTGTATAAATGGTTTACATGAAAGCTGGTAAGATAAAACACCATGAATTGGGAATAAAGTATAAAAAGTAGAAAGAAACGATACAAAAAAATAACTTGATCCTAATGAATCATTCATTGTTTATTTGTGGTATTGTGACTGTATCATTCTTTTAGTTGATGTTGATTGTTTGAAATCTTTCTTTGAAACTATTATTTAGTATGTACTAGATGGAATACATTATTTCATATTGTTGCAAAAAATGGTTATATATTTTAATGAAAAAATAGATAATGTAATAAATAAATGGAAAATGATCCCACTTATATGTAGTAAGATATTGAATTATTTTAATCCGTATTGGGGAGATGAAAAAATAGGACATAACAAAGGACGTGTGGTCTCAATGACTACACGTCGCTTAATTCATTTAAAATCGTTCATTTAAAATATCAATCAGTTTTTTCACTTCGAATTTTTTTGAGCCTTATATTTTCAGAAATAAAACATATTTTTGCATTTAAAGTGAGGTAAGTATTTTAAGGGCTTTAAATATTTCGACAAAAATTATATGCTGAATAAATTTTATAAAATTATTATTAAACACAAATCTATTTTATATTATTTACTATGCTTTATTTATTTAATATGTAAAACAAATTTCAAAATGGGAGAAAAATTAGTATAACACGATAGTTAAAAAAGTGACTGTAACTAGATTTAAATTTCCTTGTTATCCTTGATTTAAATTTCATTTTTTTCGTGCACATATACACCTTTTGAGGCTCCGCTTCTTTTCTTAATCCGTTCTCCCCCAACATATCACATGCGATACGCTCACGTTTTCTCTCCTGTGCCCAGCGTATCACATTAGATACGATCCGAGAATGCTTGCTGCTGACCAAATTATCCATAGAGATACGCATGATTAGAATGGTATATTTGATTTTCTTAATGTAACTATATGGCATTACAATACCGCGAAATCTGTACAGATTGGTTAGATGGAGTGTTGACCTTCGTGACATGAGCTCGGATTTTACTTCTGGCTATCAGGAGGGAAGGGGGGTAATTATTAAAAACACGTGTAGTGGCACGGCTCTTTAAATGTAATGACATGGTTTAAAGGGTGCATTTGTTTCGGCTTACTTTTTCTTTCTTTCTTGCCTTTTAGAAGTTTTAATGAGAGTTTATGGTGGTTAGGGCTTTTAGTAGCAGATGCTCTCAGCTATTTGTTTCATTCGGTCGATTTTTATTTGTAGCGATATTCATGACGAAAAGAAAGCATATATCTGATACTGAGATTTCCGAATTAATGAATGAATCTAACAGTGATGTTAACTAAAATAATCCAAATCTGTACTTAGACATTAAAGTAAAAAAAAAAAAAAGGATGAAGAATATATGCCCTTTGCTCAAACTCTTGCGTGAAGCGTCAAAATATGTGCGTAAGACATGTAACGTTGGACTATGAATTGATTTTTTTTATATAAATATATCATACAGCAAAATAAGATTTATTTTTTATATCTATATGTTCCATGTAATGTTACATAATTACACCATGAAATTTATGTAACAAAAGTGAATATATTTTGTATTTTCTTAAAAGATATGATTTTTATGCAATTATTTTATATAATAAACATACAATTTTCGATTAAATCTTTTTTACTTTCGTATATATTATGTTTAATGCATTTTAAATAATGTATGCAAATTCCAATATATTCTAATGAATAGCTGATTTTAGAGGATTTTTTTGTTCACGAATTAAGCTTAATGTATAAAATCGTCTGGGCACACAGTGACACTCCGCGGTAAGAATCCGCGGGCCCAGAGAAGCATTTCTTTTTCCTCCCTCCAGTAGTGAAAGGGTTAAATGTTATCATCAGGTGGGATTATCGATTTATTATTGAATTTTTTAAGCGCATGTATGTAGTAGTGGTAGAATTAAGTAAGTTTTGGAAAAGCATTCGTGCAAAATGTATGCGTTTACCGTGCTCATGTCTATTAATCGGTACTTAACCATTTGAATCAATTTTTTCCATAGTAGAGTTTTGTAGAGATACTTGCTGCTTCTGGCTCAGAGAAATTCGCTTCTAAAGAAATTTTCGAGTTCGTTGGGTCACTTTAAAAAAAAATAACAGTGAAACGAATGCGCACTCTAAGACACCGCTTAAGAAATGCAATGGAATTTCTACCGGATGCCCATGCTAACGCATGGTGATGATAAGGGGTGACGTTCAAGGTCACAATACAGGAAGCCAGAGGAGGAATCCATTGTATTGGACTGAGCATGTAATAGGGTTATGGGTGAAACGTATTGAGTGTTTTGTGAGCACCTCTTGTCCTCTTTGTTATTTGTTAATACATTTATTATATTTTAAAAAGTGAAAGCTATAGAATCAGACATAGGAATTGAGAATTCCAGATATATTCTACAATTTTCCGACAGCTTCTCTCATGTATTTATTTGATTGACTGATTACAATTTTCTTTCAAATACTTAAATTTATAACTGAAAACATACATGAGTCCAAACATGGGTCATTAAAATACATTGAGTGTTGTAATCAACATTAATCATACGATAATTTACTTTACAATGGATCAGGTTTCAATTAAGTGTGATGCTAATTTTTTAGTTTGTAAGATATTCAAGTGGAGCCGCATATGCAAATATTTATATCTTCTAAAAACCTTATATTTCCTCAGGCACCGTCCTCAAAATTTTCAGTTGTAAAAAAAGTATGTCTTTTCGATCTTGCAGCTTTCTTGTTGTTATAAGCATATAAGGTTTTAAACTAAATAACGAATCTTCATTAAGCTCGCAAATATGATAATTTCTTCCATATCAAATAATACGGATTTGATTTTTTTTATTTTAACAGATTATGAACGTGAACATATTTTAAACAGGAATAATGTGTTTTCATACAAAAAAAATTATTACTTAATATGGGATGCTGAATGACAGTTCTAATACTAATAAATGGCAACGCAATAATGCCACTGAAAAGAGCTTAAAGAATGAAAATAAAAGAAAGAGTAGAACACATCTAATGATCCTTGTGATGATCCTGAAATTTTTAAGCTTCATTCCGTTTCCTATGGTTCATTGAGAACAGATTCGTTACGACTGAGAGCCATTGCCGTGGACCAATAACATTTATTTTTCTTTAGGAAATTCTATCACGGTGAAGGATGATTTGTTTCTTCCTGCATTAAAAAAGAGTAGTATAAACGGGTAATTCTTTGCTTACAGCATTTATGTTGTGTAGGCAAAAGTTTCTTTAATTTATTTTAAAAAATTTTCTAAAACGCAAACGTTTTTTGCTGCTGGAAAGGTATTTTTGCTAATAATGTATGTATTCTTTCTACAAAACTTCCTTAAAATTAGTAAGTCTTGTCCATTTATCTGATTCCAAACTTTAACTTCACACACATAAGTCTATCAACAGTAACCGCTACACAGACCAGGATGATCCCAAACTATTTTTTTCCTTATAAATTTTGGAAGTTAATATTATTAAATATTTAAAACAACATTTTTTTTTTTTTATATTATGTGCCTGAGTGATACTTGGGCGAGTATGTACTTTTAGCAGATGTTCTACCGAAGTGATACTCAGAGCAAATCATTAAATGATTAAGGCTATTTTGAAAAACGTTAAGATACAGTCTCCACAATTGGATAATTTTTTAGAACGAAACATTTTTTCCTCGTAACTACTAATACATGTATATCAGTAACTTGGTTTTGTTATACAATGCCTTAAAACTTCGAAACATTTCGTACATATGCTTTTGCTCAGTTCATCGTAAAAGATTTTTTTTAAAAAAAAATGTTTAATACTAGAGATTAAAAAGAAATTAATATATATAACATGTTGTTCTACAAAAAAAACATATTTAGTTAAACTGAAATGAATAATATAAGAAAAAATGTTGTTTAACATGCTTGAGAAAAATTGAAATATATTCATACCAGTATATATTTTTTTTAATTTCAAAAAGAAACGATTATATTATGGAGTATGTCCTTCAACGTTGTGTGTGTGTGTGTGTACTACTCGAACGTAATTCCGAATATTTATGGACGGTCTTTCTACCCACTAATTTCAGATGCATATATTTCTCGTTTATAATAACACCATGCAATTATTCTGCTTAAATGTCTCTAACATTAATGCACTCATTTTATTCAATCAAGGAATTGTCGATAATATGCTTTCACTAAAATTCAATGTAACAAAATAAATAAAGTTAACACCTAAATGTTTTAATGAACTTTCTTGAATTATTTGATAAACAAAGACATATAAATTCCAATCAGTTCACCTGAGTGTGAATGTACATTTTTAGAACTTCACAAAATTTTCAAAAGCAATATGGACATTTCAACAATTCTGTAACTAGAATCAATAAATCCCTAGGCCATAATTATTTTTCACTGAAACAATTCCTCATCTTTCAAATAATAAGATACATTTTCTCTAAGCAATTATAAAATAGATCAACTAATCCATTTAGGCAATTATCGACAAGTAAGAAGTTAAGAAATGAATCTTAAAATGAGAGATAAATTATGATCTTAAGAAAAGTTATTCATTTTACGCTTTTAATCAAGCGCTATTCGAAAAAATAGTTTACTCAAATACATACTTTTTTTGTATTAGAGGAAACTGAAATAAAATTGAAAATAATAAAATCAAGAAAACTAAAGCAACGATACCAGAAATAATGTTCTAAACATTGAAGAAAGTTTTTTAGGTTAATAATGTGGTTAACAAAAATTTAAGAGCTAGTTTTAATTTATATGTACTTCATAGATTGTTAATATGTTCAAATGTATCCTTTAAAAGTGGACTTAACTTTCGAATCAACCACCACTAGTAAATGACT